>VXBA01006025.1:444950-455486 GCA_013399895.1 Serilophus lunatus
GATGGGAGGAAAGAAAAAGTAACAAGCGACACCCCCTCTCCACCAGCCTGCATGGCAGGTGGCAAAGGGCTGGGCAGGGCGGTGCGGCATGGCACGGCCTGGCCCAGCTGGGCTCTGTTCGGCTTCATTTGGCTCGTCCTGGCTCCGTTCTCTGGGCCTCGAGCCGGATCTGCCCCTGCGGTGCACGCCAGCCCCGCCGCCTGGCCCCAGCAAGTCCCGTGGCAGCGTCTGACGCCGGCAGTGCCCACCTGGCCTTCGGCGCCCTGCCGCCTCCACCGCCGCGCCACGACGGCAGCCACACGCTGCCCGAGGGGCTGGCGGGCCCCTGCACCGCCGAGGGCACGACCAAGCATGCCTGCCACTGCCGACCGTGGCTGCCTGCCCGGAACCGGCACTGCTGCCAGGAGCCACAGCAATTCACCTGCCGCGCCCGCAGACAGCCGCCCTCAAGGGGCTGGGGGGGGGAAGCCCAGGGCGAGGTTCGCGCCTTGCCTCCCCCTCCTCTCTTGCCTCACCTCCATTTCCTCTCTTGCCTCCCTCCTGGAGTGCCTCCACACACACTCTCTCTCTCTCTCTCTCTCTCTGCCCCGTGCCCACAGCAACCTCCCTGTCCCAGCAATCCCGGTCCCTCCAGCACTCCTGGGCACCCCCGGCTGTCCCTGCAGTCATGGGGGCCAGTGCACATCGGGAGATGGTGGTCTCCCCTAACAGCACCCCCCCTCCCCCGGCTGTCCCACACATGTCCCTTCCCCTCCCCCTCCCTGAAGCAGAACACACACACGAAGCAAGCGGAGACTGAGTGGGGGACGGGAGGGGGGAGGAGAGGGGGAAGGATGTCCAGCCCGACGTTTGTAGCAGTTGTGACAAACTTCCTTTATCTCCCGAAAACATCTCTATTCATAGCTAGGCTAGATAGAAATCCTTTAAGTTTTTGTCTTATGTTTAATTCTCTGGCTGGTGGGGTGTCAGCAGGTTGGTGATGCTTGCCTTGTCTGTCCCCCCAACCAAAGTCAGTTTCATTTAGCATTTTTATGTCTAAGGTGGTTGCCCTGAGCTCCTTCTATGCCTTAAATTAAGGAGGGATCTTCCTCTGTCAGCAGACCACCATTATATGGACCTATCCTAATTTTTTCTTTGTTTTCTGTGATAAGACACAGAAGAGCTTATGACAGCATATCATGGCCTGTGGGTCACTTCTTCCATTAGCATTCATACCATGCCCTTTAATTAACGTATCCTTTTCTATTTCCTTGTGTTTTCCTGTCAGATGTTTTTAAAGTTGTTGCAGTAAAACTTTATGAATGATTTATCTTGAAAAAAATGTATTTTATTAATAAGCACAATACTATGCTCATAACACTAATCTTCCTGAGATAAAGATCAAAACTTGGTATAAAGAATGGTGAACTTGGGAACATAATTTTTTTTGTAAAACATTTCCTCCTCTTAGTCTGATGCCTTCTGTAAGCTTTAGGGAGTTGAGAGTCCCTCTTTGGGACACATCACAGTATTGTTACCCTAGAATAATCAGTGGGAAAAAAAAATAAATTGCAAATTTATTTTGTCCCTGTCCATGGCAGAGCAGTAAGATTAGATGATATTCCAACCCAAACCATTCTATGATTTATGAACAAATACTAAAGTTCATAATGAATGACAATATAAATTACTGACTCTGAAAAGAACTTGTACTGAGTCCATAAACCAATCATTTGCATGAGAATGGAAACAGTGAAAATAGTAGAGACATTTGTGACCTACAAGAACTTGTGTAAGGGATACAAGATTTTCTTCTTCCAGTGGAGACCAGCAAATGTCTATGAATCTACATGAAGTCTCTTAGTTGTTACTAAACCCATGGGAAAATAAAGTGAAGCGAATTCAAGCATGGCAAATAAAGTCTTTTGATGTTCATTGAAACCTGCAATACAAGGTTAGACCAATTACTGCAATGACTATAAATGTTAAGTGTAGACAACTAAAGTCATAGTCACTCCAGTAAAATGTTTCATTTAAGGTATAATTTATTATTTCAGAGTAGTAATCTTAAAGATTATGCTAGACATTGTGGCAAATATGTTCAAGGGTCATAAACTAGAGTTGATGAACGTACAACTTGCAATAATTTAAACTTGTATGGAAACATTCATTATAAGTGTTTAACAAACATTAATTAATTAAGCTGTGTAACACCCCACTGTGAGCCTATGGGTAAGTCAAAGCATTCATATCTCAATTTTACAGAAGGTTAAGCTGAAGTGCAGAGCGATATGTTTGCCTGAGGTCACACAGCAAGTCAGTGGAAAAACTGCAAATAGAATCTGCAATCTGTAGTTCTCATTTCCCTGTTTTTGCCACTTACGTTACACTTCCCACTACTAAAATGAAGGGAAAGAAAAAGCAACTGAAGTGCTGAGACTTGGAATATAGTTAACCCAGTTTTTTACATTTGTTCTTGTGCTTTTTTTTTTTTTTGCTTTTTTTTTTTTTTTTTTTTATTTTTGGTTTGTTTTAAAGNTTTTTTTTTAAGCTTAGGCATGTATCAAAGGAGTAGATTGGCTTTAAATTATTTGGAACATTATTTGTTCTGCATGTATCCTTTATATGCTTTATTTTAGGTGCAAACATTGAAATTTCCGATATCTTTAGACTTAAATATATTGTGCAGTAAAAGTCAACCCTCTTGAATTTCAGCCATACAACTTTGCACAGTCAACCTTTATCCCCTGCAGGTCTTGTGATGCTTTGTTTGCCCACTGCATGGACACAGTCCTTTGTTGTGCTTATTGCCTTTGCTTAGCCTGGCTTATGAGCAGGCAACGAGCTGCACCAGAAGTGTAGGTAGGAGATGAAGACTGTAGTCAAGTATGTTTGATTTTACAAAGCACCTCTCCAAACATGAGCATGGAGTTGTTGCTTAGTGACTCTTAGGTTGCCTGGGGTTGTGTGCACTGGTATCATAAGAAAGCTGGTGACTGCATACAGAAGGTGATGCCCTGCTAAAAAGCAGAGCCTGGGCTGAACAGATATGACTAAAAGGAGACTCTGAGGTGTTTGCAGTGAAAAGGTTGGAGAAATGCAGAGCAGATTTTCCTAGGTGAGATCTCAAAGTGAAAAGATTTAAGGCAAGATGCTCTGGTAGGTGAAAGAACTGGGAAGAAAGGTTGTGTTTTAATATTTTGTCTTAGCTTTACATTTAAACTGGTGTTCAGAAGGGGTTGTGTGTGAAAATACTTCTTTGTAAGAGGAAGAAAAAGAAGGAAAAGGACAGGAAGCAATTACTATTAATTTCTTATAGGTTGCTGTGGGGTTTTCCTAAAAATGCTCCTACATTGCCTTAGGAAAGCATGTTTGATTAAAATTTCTCTCTGGTTTTTAGAGTTTCAGCAAACTGGGTGCTTCTGGGAGATATCTGTTTGGAGTGGCCCCTGGCTGGGTTGCTGGGTATCTGCAGCTATCTCAAAGCCTGCAAGTCCCAAAATATGTGCTTCAACCAGTAGATCTTCCGTTTACCCTACCTAGTCCTAACCTATTTATGTCAACAGCAGTGGAAAAGCCTGTATAAAACTAATTTGCTTTATGATTATAGAATGATACATCTTTTCCTGGTTCTGGTCTGGTATACAGCATTTCCCTCCATTCTGTAAAACTGGCTTGAAGCTGTTATCTTTTCCAATTAAAAAAAAAAAAAAAAAAAAAAGAGGAAATGAGAAAATATATAATCTAACTTTTTTCTCTATTACTCTTGCTTCAGAGATGAAAATATACCTACAGTTTGATTTGGCATTTTAAAGACAAATTTTGTTAATTTTTCCTAATTTTTCTGTGTTTGAAGAAACACCTTGAACACTTGAGCAACAAACAAAATCACACAATAAATAAATTACATAACTGAAAAGTTTTCTGATGTTGAACTCAGTTGTTTAAGTTCACGTTGGAGTCATTCAGAGGAAAGCATGCTCACTTCTGTGACACACAGTGGGGCTGTGAGATACTCTGATGGGATCAGAATTGCACGGTAATAACGGCTAACTGCTACACAGAAACAAGGGAAAATCTCTCCAGTAATGGCCTTGAATCCAACTCTCCACACAAAGAATAAAGCGTCATCCTGAATGTATGTTTTTATTGTTCTCAATCATTGGAACAGGGTACCCAGGGAAGAGGTTGAGTCACTACCCCTGGAGGTACTTAAAAGATGTATAGATGTGATGCCTGGGGACATGGTTTAGTGATGCACTTGGCAGTGGTGGGTTAGCAGTTGGACTCGATGACTTTAAAGGTCTTTTCCAACGTGACTGATTCTGTGATTGATTCTATATTACGTGCAGAGCAATACACAGTGCTAAAAAAAGCTGAAGGTTTCTATTTAAACTTATAGGAAAACTTGATACAAACCATCATTTTTCAAAGGAAATTGTCTATTCTGGAGCAGAGGAAACCTTGCCTTGACCTTTCAGTACTTCCTTAGCTGTCAGTTTTGAATGCTTATTAAAATTGTCACCACTTTTTGTTTACATAGTTTTCCATCAGAAAATGTCCTGGAACAGATTCAGTTAAATGCCTGGTTCTCCAGAGGTACAAAGCAGCCAGTGTGTGCTCATGATCCTGCTCTGACTCTCAATGATTGTGTGTTGATCTGTAAGCCCTGGAACAACCTCAGCTCTCTCATTTTATCTTCATAGGAGAGGTGCTTCATCTTCTAATCATTTTTCTGGTCCTCCTCTGGACTTGCTTTAACAGGTCCATGTCTTTCCTGTGTAAAGGACACCAGAGCTGAATGCAGTACTCCTGGAGGGGTCTCACCGTTGCAGAGTAGAGGAACAGAATCACCTCCCTGGACCTGCTGGTCACACTGCTTTTGATGCAGCCCAGGACAGGGTTGGCTTTCTGGGCTGCAAGAACATAATTGCTGAGTTATGTTCAGCCTTTGATCCACTAGCATCTCCAAGTCGTTCATCGCCCAGCCTGTATTGATACTGGGGTTGCTGAAACCCAGGGGCAGCATCTTGTACTTGGTCTTGTTAAATCTCATGAGGTTCCCGTGGGCCCATGCTTTGAACTCATCCAAGTCCCCCTGGACAGCATCCCATTCTTCAGGAGTATTAACCACACCACTCAAACTCAACTTGGTGTTGTCTGCAGACTTGCTGAGAGTGCACTTGATTCCACTGTCTATGCCCCTGATGAAGCACTAGTCCTAGTACAGACTCTTGAGGGACACCACTGATTGCTGATATCCATTGAGACACTGACACTTGGGCCTCTACCTGGCTGCTATGACTTTTCATGTATTACGGAGAGTGGCTTGGCAACTACATCAGCCAATTCCCTCAGACTCTGGGAAGCATCTTGTTAGGTCCCATAGACTTAGGTTCTTCAGGTGATCATGAAACTGATCTTCTCTTGCAGAAGAAGGGACTTTAGTCCCCCAGTCCTCATTTTGCAGGCTATCTACTTAGGAGGCATGAGAAGAGAGTGCCAGTGAAGATAAACATTGCTGGGTACCTCAGCCTTCTCATCATCCATTGTTACCCATTTTTCAGTCTTGCTTATCAGGATGGGGTATGCTTTTTTGACACTAGGTCCAGACTGCAATTCTTATTTATGAATATGTCTAAAATATGTAGGCAAAACTGTAGTAATACACTCAGTGTTATCACTGTACATGCTACTGACTGATTGCTTTTTAGTTTTAATGCAACACAAACATCAGTCATATTGAAAGGGCTGCAGTAATTATTTTGTCTTCTCTGTGCATAGCTATCTGTGTTATTTTATTCTCTGTGTGTTTTGGGCAACTGCCTTTGAGGCACTTATTCCTAGCTGAGATTTTTGGAGAGCTCCGGTTGTATTTTGGGTGTATTGCAATAAACGATCGTGTTGCTATTGTACTGCAAAGCCAAAAGTACTCAAAGTATGTTTATTTTTCATACATGCAAATAAATATGGGACATTAATTACTAACCATTCAATTATGGTAGTACAGCATGTAGGGTGTTTCAATACATTTTTGATAGAAAGATACAATTGCTCAGATATGTACCTGCTTAGTAATAGTTCCTTCCTCAGAGACCTTACATTCTAGCTGTACAAAGGATAATTTAGGTTGGAGGAGACCTCAAAGAGTTACCTAGGCCAAATAAAAGGAATTTGCCGAAGCTCAAGAATCAAGACAGGTTAATAACAGAAACTGCATTTCTTGCTGCCTACTTTGGTATATGTTCTGCCAGAGTATGCTGCTTTTAATAGATTTAGGAACATTTATCAACTGTAGGAAATTGGCAGAAGATTGCTTCCCTGGCTTGCACTGCACTATATCACTGCTTGTATGGAATAGAGAACTTATTCTCCTTTGGTAACAACTCTTGCTGTTGGATTGGCACTTATGTTTCTCACACACCAAAGGCTTATAACTGAAAACCTTGCAAACAGTGTTCCTAAATTTTGTTTTGACTTGAAATATCTTTGTGTTACCTTTGCTAACTGCAAAAAATAAGCCTTGAGCCTTTCCTTTGTTGTTGAATCTCACTCCAACTTTATTAGTGCAGACCCAAGGCAAATATGTGTGGAGCCCTGGAGATGAGATTGCTGAACTAGGAAAGGTGTTTTTGACTGCTGCTACACTGAGGGATGCTAATTGGGACAGCTTGGAGCTCCCCGTGTCTGTGAAGCTATGTACCAGCTTGATAACTGGAGCTCTGCCATTTCTCATTCTGGTCAGTGCTGTAGTCCTGCTTTAGTTGAAAATTTGCCCAATTTCAAGGTAGCTTTTTACTTCTCTTGCTTTTTGTCTTCTCCCTCTTATAGATGTCTGTTTTACCCAATATGGAAACATTTTTCTTGGAAAAAACCCCACACAACATAATTGTGTTGGGGGAAGTATGTTATTTAACCCCTGTTTGGACTGCTTCCATTGTCAAGGCCACTAAAGCCCTTTACTGGCAGACTGGTACAAATCTCTGATCACTTCACTGCTACTTTACTGCCTGAATCAGTTTTCCTTCTTGAAAAACATCCTGCACAATCCGCCTAATAATTCAGACCAGATGGCTGAAGCTGACCCAGCATAATCTACTCCCCAGGATATAAATGATGCCGTTTAGATGTACACCGTAATGTTCCCTTAGTTAAAAAAAGGACTTGCAGCATGAGCCTGCAACAACTGACTTTATTTTGATTCTCAGTGTTCTGCCAGACAGTAGTCATTTGTGCTAGGTTACAAAACATTAAAAGGTACATAGCAGACACTGTCCTACACATAGACAAAAAGGCTGTCCTAAATTTCCCAGAAAGGGAACAGCTTGTGTTTGCGTGTTGCCTTAGACCCCCATTCCACCTTGTCCCTGAATGCCCTGGAAAAACAGATGGGAGTTATATTGCAAAGCAAGTCAAGGCACTGGCACAGTATAGGAAAAATGAATTCTATGGCTAAAGACCTCTAGAAGGAGAAGGAAAAACCACAATCTTTCTTTTAATCCTCCAGAATGTTTGTTCCAATTCCCAGTTTGGTTCTGTAGAAATATGATGCACAGAGAACCCAATCCTTGTGTAATGGGATTCTACATTGTTAATACTATTACAGTGAATGGCAAAATTGTGCAGCTATCTGCAGAAACAGCAGAATATGGATGCCATTGCTAAATTATCTCAAGACAAAGTGAAGGGGGTGGCAGCAAGATGTATGTCAAGTAAATCCTCCCTCATTGCTAAGGACAGATGAAGGTAACAGCTTTTGGAATAGCCGTCAGCACAGTTTAATGTCTTCCTGAAGGTCAAAACATGCTGTAGTAGGTAGGTGTCTGCAAATTCAGTAGATTTGGATAAGGTTTTGCGCATGGAATAGTTTGCACTGCTGTTACAAGTGGCCACATGTACTGTCAAGTCGCTGGGGAAGCAGCATTTGCTGACACATGCAGTACAAATTCAGGCTAAGCGATGTACAAGATTATCCTTTTAAGCTTAATTGTTTTTGTTCTATAAAATATAGATGGTATCAGAAACCCTGGCATTGCCTTGTTTGTTACTGGAATACAGACTTTCCTCTTCTTCCCCTTTTTTAAATGCAAAAGAGGTATAACAGATTTTTATCTCCAGTCCTGCTCTGTTTTCCTTTATGTTCCTTGTCTTCTGAATCCTGAGTTTGGTGTCTTGCAAATCTCTCCAAGGCCAGGTTGGATGGGGACTTGAGCAACCTGGTCTAGTGGGAAGTTGTCCCTGCCTATGGCAGGGAGGTTGAAGCAAGATGACATTTTAAGGTGCCTTCCAACCCAAACCATTTTGTGATTTCCCCTTCACTGTGTAACTGCCTTGTAAACTTCCACAAACTCAAGTTGAGCATTTCTGCATTTTGCACTTTATTACCTTGGAAAACCAATCTTTATCTATCCTAACTCCCTAACCCTTTGCTACATGCAAAATGCAGCTACAGGTCAGCTGGTATTAAAGAGATATATTGGGCTAATCCCAGTTGCTTGGTGCACTGAAATGCATGTGCCTTGATGGCTACATTTCTAAATGTGGAGTGAGAGGCTCCTCTCTTATTCCTAGCACACTGGGGAATCATTCCTGATTTGCTCATGCAGCTGCTTCTACCCTTCCTTGCAAAGAGGACTTTTAAAAGTGGAATTATGCTTTCTTGAACCCACTGGTGATTCTGAAGCCACAGTATGTGGGTATTGGTCACAAAGGGCTGTTCAGACCTGATGTGCTCATCTGTGGCCCTGGGCAGTTCAGCTCTGCGGGTTTGTTTGAGGCCATGGGCAATTTTCTCAGCCAACACTCTGTTTGTTTTGCTTTGAAATGAAAGGAAGTATGAAAGTGTATATTGTTATTATTCTTTCTTTAGTCTTTGCTCCAGAGTTAGTCCTTTCAGACTCTTAATCATCTATTATTGCCTGAATTCACCTTAATTTACTCTTATCTATCTGGTGCTCAACTGCTTACAAGAGAATGAGGAATTGTATTGCTTTATCTCATTTTTTCCTTATTAGAATGCTGGCAAAAGCCCGTGGTCAAAGAAGATGGACAGTAGTTTAGACTAGTCAACATTTTTGTCTTTTCATACTATTTAACTCCTTTGCTATCAGAGCTCTAAAGTGTTTCTATAACAAATGGATATTGTTATGCATATAAATTGGAACAGAAATTGCAGTAAGATAATGGCTGTAGGACTGCAGCAGCAAACACTCAAAAGTCAGAAAATGGCAAGCTTAGGCAGCCTGTTAACTGCCTGATCACGCATTTTTTCTTGGTATGTACCTGCTTTCCGAAAGGAAGGTCACACATCTGTATGAGACATTGCGTCTTTCCTAATTCTTTTTCTAAATTATTTGTGTTTAAATTTTCATTAAAAAAGTGGAGTAAGAGTGAGCTCAACTCTAATTTGAGCCTAAATATTTTTTTAAACAATAGTAAACCCCCCAAGAATTCAGACTGTGAGTTTATTCAGCTTTAGTAAGGAACAGTGCTTTTGATGTATCTATAATGGTTAGGCCCTGCTCACTTCTGCACAGGTCTGTAGGAAAGGAGAAGGGGAGATCCTTGGAGCTTGCCTGCAGAGAACAAATGCAGTGCTGTATAATATATGTGCCCATGGGCAATTGCAAAATGGTACTGATATGTTCTCTGTCATGCTGATGTAAGGAAAATTTATTTTCCAACTTCCATATTGAGGGAGTTATCTGACAAAAAAATGTCACGGTAACTTTAAAATTACTTCATTTTAGAATATATATATAATATATATAATTCCTTGTCTGCAATTTATCTTTATAAAAACTGACAAAATATTTTGGATAGGCTATAGGGAAAGCAAGCAGAATTTATTAAATAAAGTATGCAATCTCTTAAGAAGTAAATGAGCAAATTCTGTTGGACTGAAAATCCAGTGGGATTCACTGACACCTTAAACAAACATGAATTAATTCCTGAAGAAAATGTTTCCAGCAATAGAGATTTTAACTGTTCTTCTGAAGAGGTGTTTTCTGCTCACAGAGGTCATCAGTAGTATTATTGCCATTTCTACATGAAATCTGAACTTGTTTTCATGGAAAGAAGGGAATATAATGCCAAGAAATACTAGATAAAGGTTTAATTTGTAAAAAAAATGCCCCATCCCTGGAAGTGTTCAAGGCTAGCTTGGATAGGTATTGGCATAACCCAGTATAGTGGAAGGTGTCCTTGCCCATGGCAGGGCAGTTGAAACTAGCTAATCTTTAAGGTCCCTTCCAAACCAAATCTTTCTATTATTTCTATGTTTTCTATTACAAGATTTCAGTCCTTTTGTTGAATTATTTTCCTATAAAATCCCACTAGGAGAGAGTGTGGTGGTTTGAACCACTGTTTCACTAAGAGAACAGAACAGCAATGACAGAAGGCACAACAGATCCAACAACAGGTAACAGTTTATTGTCTAGGGGCTCAACCACAACTTTAAGAGATCCTCAGATTTGAACAAAATACACAAATATGAAAACCTGACAATCTCACGTGAAAACAAAAAAAACAAACGGCTTCTCAAGGCCAGGTGGTTGG
>VXBA01006026.1:13620-43547 GCA_013399895.1 Serilophus lunatus
GGGATGGGGATGGGATGGGCAGGGAAGGAGCAGGAATGGACCAGGGATGGGCAGGGAAAGGGCAGGGATGGGCAGGGAAGGGGCAGGGATGGGCAGGGAAGGAGCAGGGATGGCAGGGAAGGGACACAGATGCACAAGGCAGGAGTAGAGATGCTCACAGGGACAAGGATGCTCAGTGCAGGATCAGGACTGAGCAGGGCAGGAATAAAGATGCTCAGGACAGGAGCAGGGATGCTCAGGACAGGGCCGAGGATACCCAGTGCGTGGGCCTGGCCAGCAGCTGTGCCCAACACTGGGGTGGCCGGGGTGTCCCAGTCACCCAGGGGGTGCTGGGTGCCCACTCACCCCTCACATCCCTCAGGCACACGGTGGGATTGTCCTGTGTAGGGCCATGATTTGTACTCGATGGTATTTGTGAGTCCCTCCCAACTCAGGACATCCTGTGATCCCCTGATGCCACTGGTCCCATCCTGCCCGGCTCAGAGCTGTGCCCAGCACCCCTCCCCAGCAGGTATCCCAGCAGGGAGCTGGCTCTTCTCCAGACCTGGCGCTCACCATCTACACTGGCTATAAATCAGGATGGGAAATCACTGCCCAGCTCCCCCCTCCTGGGGGAAAGATTAACAATCAGACCTTGTTTGGGGGGAAATTCTTTTACCATGACCTTCCCTCCGCAGCTCAGCCGTGCAGAGCAAACCGGCACTGCCGGAACGGAACGGAGCATCCCGGCACCTGGGGCCCAGCACTGCCCACTTCACACCAGTTTAAGCCCATCAGGGACTGGGAGGGGCTGTTCCAGTGCCCTCTCCACGTGTGTCCCGTGTAACGCCTGTCTGGGAGAGAGAAATGTTGGAGCAGCGCCGGCCAAGTGTCTATAAATTCCTTCTTAGTCACCCAGACTGAGATCTCCGTCCCGCAGCTCCGAAATAGCTGTAGGCTGAGAACAGACTCTGCAAAGCAATTAAAAAGACCCAGAAAATAAACAGAGCAGAGGGAAACGAGAAGCCTCTGAAGCCAGAGCTGGGTCTGCTCATAAACACTGGGAAATTTTCCGTGGAGGGGGTGGGAAAGAAGTCAGGCACTTGTGAAGAGCTCAGCGAGGTGCACTGGCCCTGCCTGAGCTGCCTGTTCCTGGGCTGTCCGGAGCAGGAGGGGCAGGAATGTCTCCAGCCCTGCCAGGGCAGGCGTGCCTGGAGGAGGAGATGTTGTCCAGACCTTTGCTCCCTTCACTTATTTACTCCTTGATTTCAAATAAAGGAAGGTGGGGACGTGGGAATTCCAGGGGCTTGGGAACTCCTCTGTCCTCAGGGTGTCCCAGCCCTGCGAACCTCACCAGCATTTACCATCCCCCTTCTCACAGTGACCTGATGATCCAAAGGAAGAAGCACCACTTCCCAAAGGCTGGAGGAGGGTCTGGACTCCCAGGAATGTCAGGAGCAGGCCCTCCCACCAGGCAGCTGTGCCACATCTGCACTGTCCCCATGGGTGGGCACTGAGCTGTCCCCACAGCCCCCAGCTGCTTCCCAAGGATTCCTTTGTAAATTCGGCGAGTAAAGGATCCCTCGCTCATGGAATTATCCCTCAGGATCTCTTTCTTTTGCTTGATGACTCTCATAAGAGGAATCCAAGCCCTGGCACAGCTGCCCAGGGCAGTGGGGGAGTGCCCATCCCTGGAGGGACTTCGAAGCCGTGTGGATGTGGCACTTGGGGACATGGGTTGGTGGTGGCCTTGGCAGTGCTGATGGAACTCCATGATCTTAGAGGCTTTTCCAACTTAAAATATTCCATGATTTTATGAAAGGACTCTCACCAGCTGATATTTCAAGACTCCACAAACTCACACAAACCTGATGTTGGATCACGACCCGACACTGGAGCTGTAAAATTCTGCCCTCCCAAGAGCCCGACTTTCTCCAGAGGAGGATTTAATGACCCCGGTTGGCTTCAAAGCCCGAAACACAATTGTGCTGCCTGCGGCCAAATTTCCACTCAGACAAGTTTTAAAAGCGCAGCCGCACGTCTGAGTGTCTGGAGACTCCTCCTCCAAGTCCCCTGGGGAGATGAGTGCTGCCTGCTCAGCCCCAGGAGGGGAGGGACAGCGGGAATCAGGGCTGGGAATCAGGGATCAGAGCCTTGTGCAGGGACAGCACAGTGGGACGGGGGGCATCACTTGAGGGGTCCCAGCTCTTCTCCCCAGTAACAAGTGACAGAGTGTGAGCAACTGGCCTCAAGTTGCACCAGGGCAGGTCCACGTTGGATATTGGGAAATTTTCTTCATGGAAAGGGTTGTCCAGCCCTGGCACAGCTGCCCAGGGCAGTGGTGGGTCCCCCTCCCTGGAGGGATTTAACAGACCTGGGGACGTGGGTCAGTGGTGGCCTTGGCAGTGCCTGGGCTCGATCTCAGAGAGCTTTTCCAGCCTCAGTGACTCCATGATTCCATGGAGAGGTGCCCACCCTGCAGCCCCCCATGCCCAGCTTGCTGGTGCCCCCACTGTGCCCAGCCCTGCTCTCCCCTGGTTTGCAGCTGGGGGCAGTCAGAGCCAGAGCCAACACCCCTTTCCCCAATCCCAGCCACCCCAAACCCTTCCTTCCCAGGCGCAGTGATGGGAAGCAGGAGCTCGTTTCCCATCCCCACTCCCCAGCACAGCCCCATCCTGCTCACCCAGCAGAGCAAACACTAATGAGGCAGCAAAGACAAACATTTTGTCAGCGCTGACAAAGGTGAGCTTTTATTAAAGTGGGAGGGAAAAAAAAAAAAAAAGCAAAAAAAAAGAGGAAAAAAATTAATTGGGCCAGCTTCCAAAGGAGCCCTGGCACTGGAAGCAGAGGCAGTGGGGAGCCAGGTGTATCCCTGGCCAAGGAGAGCCATCCAGAGCCTCTGTGAGCAGGTAATTGGAGAGACAATGATTTAGAGAGAAGCACAGAGAGGATTTCGGAAACCATGGTACCAGGTCCCCACGGTGCTCATTAAGGTTGTACAGATTGCATTTCCCATCTCCCCGCCAGCCTTCCAAAGTGCCTGTTATTAATTCATAAAAACATTGCAAGAGTGATTGAATCCAATGATTACTGGAGCAGGCAAACACAAGAGATGGTAAAATATTCTGTCTCTCTCTATCAAGGCTCTCTGAGCAGAAAAAAAAAATAAAAAGAGGGGAAAAAAAATAAAAAAATGTTGTGAAATATTAATCAGAGCTGTTTGCCCCTGGGCAGCGAGGGGGCCGTGCAATCAATGCAGCCCAGCCTTGCCGGTGACATCTCTTTGAGAAGCTGATTACTGTGGGTAAACATCACTAAATATTCGGGATCTTTGGATTTCACCTCTAGTGTCGCCAGGAAAATCCGATTCCCTTATCATCGCCGTGCAGGCGCGGCCCCGGGGGATCCGGCGGCATCGGGGGCAGGATGAGCCCCGGGAAGATGTCGCAGGAGCCCTTGGAGGAGCGGAGGGTTTATTGCCTGCTACGAGCCCTGAAAGTGGAACTAATGGACTGAAGGCACACGGGGAGTGCAAACAATTCACGGAGGCTGAGGGGCAGAGGAGCAGCGCGACAGGCAGAGCTGCCAGTGCCACCCCCGGGGGCTGCAGGACGCCCCCGTGTCCCCCGGCCACCCCACCAGCCCCACCCCGCTCGTGTTAATCAGCTGCCGAGTCGAATCTGATTGTTTCCAGCAGACCTGAGTGTGACAGCCCCGGCCCTGCCGCTCCTCCGCGGCTGCAGGACATGGATGAGCTCCCTGCGCATGGAGGGTGATGCCACCCGGAGCCCCCCCCGTGTGCAGGCAGGGCAGGAGGGCAGTGCCCACGTCCCACGCGGCCACATCCTGCCTTGCCCTGCCTTTCTGCCAACATTCCATTCGTGCTCTGTTTTTTTCCCGGGGCTTGTCTATCATTCGCAGAATTCCCGAATCACCACAGCTGGAAAAGCCCTCCCAGCCCCTGGAGTTCCAGTTGTGCCCCATCCCCACCTTGTCACCAAGTGCCACCTCCAGTCTTGCCTTGGACACCTCCAGGGACGGGCACCCCAACCCTCCCTGGGCAGCCCCTGCCAAGGCCTGACCCCCCTTTCCATGAAAAAATTCCTCCTGATGTCCAACCTGAGCCTCCTCTGGCCCAGCTTAAGGCTGTGTCCTCCCATCCTCCTGCTACTTGCCAGGGACTTCTTCCCAAAAAGCAGGAAACTCCAGCCTGGGAAAGAGTTTTTCCAACAACCAAAAATATCGTAATATCAGTTTTTTAAGAAAACCTCCCAAATTCTCAAGAGAAGCCAGAACTGGAGAGAAATTATTTTCTCACAAAGCCATTTTTCTTTGGAAATAAAAACTTCCAACTGGTTGTAGCTCTCAGGAAGCCATTAATTACCTGCCGAGCACTTCCAAAACATCCCTCCCCCCTGCAGCCTCCGCAGAGCCCCTGCCCAGCCCTGCTCTGCTGCAAAAGCCACGGCTCAGCCAAAGCAAATGGCTCTGGGAGCACAACACGCAGCTCTCCCAGATGTTGCTGCTCTAAAACAAGCATTAGGAAACGTGTGTGAGAGTGGTGATAGACTCCTTTCATTGTCAGCCCTTCCTGGCTTGGTGATGGAGCCGGGCAGGAGCTCTGGCCGCTTCCAGGAAGGGTTTTGCTCCATGTGGGGTTTTGCTTTCAGCCAAGGAGGGCTTCCCCAGAGCTGGGAGGTGCTGGAGGAGCAGCAGGCAGGGCTGCAGCCCCTCATCCCTGCCACGGCCTCCCAGGGATTTGCTCCAGAATCATGGCACGGTGACTTTCCTTTGATTGTGGAATCCTGGAATGGGTTGGAAGGGACCTTAAAGCCCATCTCATCCCACCCCCTGCCAGGCCAGGGACACCTCCCACTATCCCAGTTTGCTCCAAGACATGTCCAGCCCGGCCTTGGACACTCCAAGGGGGAAAGATCCTTCCTGATCCCACTGCTTTCCAGTTCATCCCACTTCTGAGCTGGAGCTATCCCATCCCACACCACTTGCTGCAAACACTGCTGGGCTCCTTCCATCCTTGGGCAGCACTTACCCCAGAGCAGCCCCTTCCTCAGGTTCTCCAACCTCTGGGTCAGATGGACCTGAAATACCAGCCCTGATAGCCACACCTTCAGAATTCCCGGGTTTCCTTGGGTTTGGGCTCATTCTGAACCTTTTCATGGCAGGATGGACAATCCTTCCAGCTCCAAAAGGTGTGCTGGAGTGACCAAGCCAAGGCCTGCAGTGCCTATTTAATGATCCATGGTAGGTTGAAAACAAGCCTGGACACCTTTAGCAGGGTGTATAGAAATAAATATGTATGAAATTTATAAAAATATAAAAAATTGCACTGCTAAACTCTCGTTAGAAAAAGGCTCCAAAATGTGAAAAGCAGCATTATCCTTTCGTAAAAATAAAATTAAAAATTTGCAGCAGCAACTGGAGGTGGGCTGATCTCAAGGGGCCTGGACATTAAGCCCAGTTCAAGTAAGTGCCTGGATGATTCAAACCACTTGTGTGTACAAGGCAGGGCTGGGAATCCCAGGGGATCCCATGTGAAAACTTTCTCCTGTCCTGGATTTCAGTGGACGAGCAAGAACGACTCTTCCTGTGGTGGTTCAGTGTCTTTCCTGCCAGGTCCCTGAAGAAAACAGGAAATGAGGAGTCAGATGAGAAGAAGTCAGGAACATTTCTGAGCTAATAAAAAGGCCCTATTCAGGGGCTGAGCAGAGTGACCTGGAGTTTGCCCTTATCCTGCCTATTCCTGGCTGTGTGAATCATGGGATGGTTTGGGTTGGAAGAGACCTTCAAGGATACCTCATTCCAACCCCCTGCCACGAGCAGGGACACCTTCCACTGTCCCAGGTTGTTCCAAGCCCCATCCAGCCTCTCCTGGAGCACTTCCAAGGATGGGGCAGCCACGGCTTGCCTGGGTTATCCAAAATCCAGGCATTCCCACTCACACCATGGACTGGGAGACCTGTGCTCCTCCAGCCAACCCCTTTTTTCTGTTAACACACCCCCCTGCACCCGGATTTGCTCCCACTCTGGAGAAGCTCAGCACGGGGCAGCGATGCCAGGCTGGCCCTGCTCCTCACAGGGTGCCCGGGCAGCTCCCCTGGGAGCTGGGAGGATGCTGTGCTTCCAGTGGGATGCCAACCTGGGGGAGCAGAAAGGAGCCTTGGGAGGGATGGGTTCCACCTGCAAACCCTGGGACACCCAAGGCAGGCAGGGTGGGCAGCGCTGCCCCTGCAGCAGCTCCCCCACTCCCTCCCCTCCTCCCAGCTCCTCGGGAAGCCTCTCAGCAAGGCTTCCCCTTCAAAGAGCAACGTGGATAAATATTTTCCTAAACAAACAAGGCCAACTGTGAGGAATTCCCCAAAGCAGGCTCTGGTTTGTGTGGAGGAACAGGGAGTGCAGATGCAGCAGCTGGCGGGGGCTGCACGGGGGGGACAGGGATGGGTTTAACATCCCACCGGCCCATCCAGGACGGCTGGGACCAAACCCCCTCCATCACTTCATGCCCGCTTGGAAGTGCTGAAGCCACTGTTAGCGCTGCTGCTGAGAGAACAGCCCCATTCCCACCGACCTGGGGAGGAGCCACAGAAACACCAGGGCTGGGACGCAGCAGGAAAGCTAAAATTACCCCAGAGCTCGTTAGCGAGGCGAAGGAACATCCAATAAAATGACATTTTCCTTTAACACATGGCACTTGGAGGGCTTTCCGTCCTTGGCAGTGGATTTGCTGCTCGTAGGTACTTTCCCTTCTGCTCAGTCACCAAGCCCAGTCTCATTATTGAATTTTTAATGAGGGTTTTTTGTTTTTTTGGTTTTTTTTTCCTTTTATGGCGAGACTGGAATTGAAGTTTCCACGCAGGCCGTGATTTGTGGATATTCCCATGAACAGACACATTTTATCTGCACAGCCACTGCCCCAGCTTGTCTCCAGCAATGACTCTTGGCTTATTCGTTCCCATCCCGGTGAACCCCAAAAGGTTTGTGAAATTCAGCGTGTCTGGATCCTCACTTAAGGAGACAGGTTAGTCATTATTCAGCCATCTCCCAGAGAAAAGGCTCCAGCCAGCCAATGGATGAGTAAAACCAGGACAAGCTGCCCCAAAGCCCAGCCAAGTGGATTCCCAGACTACAGTAAAGCTCATTCATCCCGAAGGATGACGGCAGGGAGAGGAATCCTGGTGGCTTCACAAGAGACTTTCAGAGTAAACAGAGCGCTAAAGTCATCAGATAAGGGGTTTGCACTAATGGTCTGACCCGTTGCAGTGGAAGGGAGGAGAATGGGGAGCTGGGAAATCCTCTCTCCTCTGGACTGAAACCCTGACACGGGTTTTAATGGGCGAATTAAATCCTGGTGGTGTCGCTCCAGACAATTGTCAGGAGCTCTGGTGATGCAGGAGTGGTGGAAGGGGAGAGGGATGACACAGTGAAGGGAAGAAAGGGCAGGATGAAGAGGAAGGGGAGAGGAGTGTCCCGGTGAAGAGAAGAGGGATGAGATGCTGAAGAGGAGGGGGACGGGATGACGAAGGCAAAAGGAATGTGATGATGAAGGGAAGAGGGATGATGTGATTTCACAGCCATGCCAACCCTGGCCAAGCTTCATTCATTATTCTCCCCTTTTTCCTGAAAGATGAGGAAATGGGAACACAATCCTCCCACATTAAACTATCGAAGGGTCGTTTGGATTTCGCCAGATTAACGAACATAAGGAGACGCTCCCCTTGCAAATCTGGTCTCTCCTCAGGGAATGAGCTCTCCTGGGAGTCAGGAAGGGGGCAGAGCCAAGCCAGGCTGCAAATTCAGTGAGAAACAGGCAAAAACCTTGGCAAGGCTTTGGTGCAACCCCATTCCAGCGCCATCCCAAACATCTGGGGCCTGCTCAGATAAATGGTTCCGCTTTTGGGTTGCGATAAATAAATAAATATGTTTTGAAGCTGATAAAGTGTTTTAAAAATTCATTAAAGAGAAAGAGCCTGGCAGAGATTGCAGCCTGAAAGCCTTTTCCATCACGAGCTCCTGCTCTGATTTCCCTGGAAGCGAATGCTGAGCTCTGCTTGCAAACCCCGCCGGGCAGCGCCGATCCCTGCCATACAGGCCGGGGAAAATTTCAAGGGACATAATTAATAAGAATTAATTAACCTCGCCAAACGGGCTTGTTGCTGGTGGCCCAACGTGTTTATTGACCGATGCCTGTGCGAGGCAGCTTCCCTCTGCTCCACACGCCTGCCTGCGGCTCCGGGAGCGGAGGCAGCTCCAGCACTTTGAGGAGACGTGGGGACACAGAGGGGATAAACCAGACAAGGCACTTCACATGGTCCACTACACCTTTAATGTACAGAAAGTAATTAAAATGGGAGACAAATTCATCACCAGTCAGTTCAGTTCAAAGTGCAGCCAGGCTGGCTCTTCCTTATGCATGGCTGGCGTGATGTGCGCATCCGTCAGAACAGCGGCATTAAAAATTAGTCGGAGCTGTTAGTACATCACGGCAGAGCAGATGGTTTGTGCTCTCAAGTGTTTCAGGAACCTCATTTTATTATACATGACTGCCTCGTGTCGGGGGCCTGGCCCGAGCTTTCCATTAAACACACTCCACGAGGCAGCGCGGCCCCGGCGGCGCTGCGGGAGCGGGAGGAGCCCCGACACCACTGCCAGTGGAACGGGGGGGTGGGAGGGGATGGGCTGGGCTGGCATGGCATGGGTTGGGCTGGGCTGGCATGGCATGGCATGGCATGGCATGGAATGGTCTGGGCTGGCATGGAATGGAGGGTTGGATGAGAACTTACACCTCGTCCAGTGCCACCCCCTGCCCTGGGCAGGGACACATCCCACCGTCCCAGGTGGATCCAACCTGCCCTTGGACACTCCCAGGGATCCAGGGGCAGCCACAGCTTCTCTGGGAAATCCATCCCAGTCGCTCCCCACCCTCCCAGCCAGGAATTCCTTCCCACTATCCCATCTCTCCTGCCCTCTGGCAGTGGGAAGCCATTCCCTGGGTCCTGTCCCTCCAGCCCTTGTCCCCAGTCCCTCTCAGCTCTCCTTCAGGCCCTGGAAGGGGCTCTAAGGTCTCTCTGGATCTTCTTTTCTCCAGGATGAACAACCCCAGTCGGTTTAGATGAGATTATGAGAAGAAGCTCATCCCTGGGAGGGTGGGCAGCCCCTGGCACAGGGTGCCCAGAGAAGCTGTGGCTGCCCCATCCCTGGGAGTGCCCAAGGCCGGGTTGGATGGGGACTTGTAACAACAAATCTGCTTTAAATCCTTTGGATCCAGTGATGCACTTGTTTGCTTGCAGCCTCCTCGTGGATTGGAGCCTCTCTCACTTCAGTGCAGCATCTTCCTTTACCAGCAGCTCCGTGGGTGTTGTCGCCGCCGTTTGGGGCAAAGGCAATTCAGCATTTCAGATTAAGTTTAAATTGGCTCAGGTCATGTGTGTTATCATTTAAAATTTGTTATCTGAGCTCAATAGTCCATTAAAAAAACAACTACCTCACGGCTGAGAACAATTGAGAATGATCACATTGGCTGAAACGAGCCCCGAGATGGGAAATAGGGAATGAAATAACATTTGAGACTCAAGACACAGAGATCCCTTCAGGTCAAAGCCAGTGCATGGGCAGAGGCTGGTGCAGGGTTGGGATAACACAATAGAGGGTCGGAATGATTTGATTTGGATTTTTTTTCCCTTAATTTCCTTTCTGCAGCAAAGATAAACCACTTGAATTAGATGGGGGTCACAGAGATGTACAAGAGGGAGGAGGTCTGGGATCCAGCACTGGTGACCACCAGAGAGCCCAGACAGGGGGTGATGGGCACATTTGGTGCTGCTGCAGCCCCCAGACCTCTGCTGGGGGCTCAGCCAGGGGCTCTGGGAGGGAAGGAGCTTCTCTAAACTGCTCTTCCTTTTCTACCTGCAGGAGAAGAACATGTGGTGAAGCAACAGGGAGAGGGAAAAGTCAGGACAAGAGCGACCACGAGACAAGGGAACAGCACATCTGCTCCTTTTCCCATTCCCAGTGATCAAGGAGATCAACCCCTGGCCAACCTCCTTCCCCCATCCATGGAGACCTTCGGTATTGGCCAAGCTTCCAGAGCCTGAGATAAACATCTGCACGGTCACACAGCTCCCAGGTTACACTTCCCAGCCTGGCTGCCCACGTGGGAAGATCTCCAGGGCAGACACTTCCATACCTTGGGATGGCATCAGCCTGGGCTGGGTGATCCCCTGATAGGGACCCGCGGTGCCAGCAGCTCCTCCTCTGACCGACACAGAACAAGGGAGCCTTTCCTAAGAGGAGGCACATTCCACATCATTAATCAGCCCATCAAAATGTACCTTTTTAATTAGGTACCCGCCCTGTTTGCTTTGCCTGGGCTGGAGCAATGTTATCCCCAGGGAACAAGCGCTTTGGGCAACCACAGACACCCAGACCTGCTCACCCCCCACCTCAGCACCCACATGTGCTGGCTCCCCTGCTCTGCTCAGCAGCTCTTCTTCTGCCTCCTCTCCTTCCCAGGGATACCCTCCAGCCCCTTCCTGGGAGTCACCAGCTCCTCTGGAGTTGTCACATCTGCAGAGCAAGGGCGGAGCAGAGCGGCCTGTCAGCGCTCCCCCCGTCCTTGTGGCAGGGCCAGGCAGGGATTGAAATGGCTCCTGGCAATTTCCAAGGCCATCTCCATCCATCAGGAGCCTAACAAGTCCATTACTGTCAGCTGACAGCTCACAACACGCATCTCTGCTCTCGCAACGCTTGTGCTGACGGAGCCGCAATTATTTGCAGCATCCCAGTCCCAGGGAGCTCCTGCCTCTCCTCCAACACTCGGCCTGGAGGGTCCCAGGGAGGGTCAGCATCAGCCTCCTGGCCCCGGGGATAGTCCCTGTCCCACTCCATCCTCTCCTGCCCTCCCTCTGAGGGACACAGGAACAAGAGCAGGGATGGAAATATTGGGGAGAAAGAGTCATTAGGAAAATTCCAAGGAATTTTCCCAGGGAAGCTGTGGCTGCCCCATCCCTGGGAGTGCCCAAGGCCAGGTTGGAGCCACGTGGGATGGTGGGAGGTGTCCCTGCCCAGGGCAGGGGTGGCACTGGATGGGCTTTAAAGTCCTTTCCAACCCAAACCTTTCTGGGAAAAGAGATGATATGAAACCCTGCTGGGGGTCACCTCCTCCTTAAGCAGATTTGATAAGGACACAGAAATGGGGGAAAGAATAGATGTGCATGAGGAACCCACATTCATCCAGCTCCACATCTCAGCAGGCACGTGATTCATCACTGACCATCAGTCCTGGTACACAGAGAAGACTCAGACACAACAGCACCAGCTTTGTTTCCTAATTTTCCTGAAGCTCCTAATGACCTTTAAAAGAAACCCCACACGAGTTGTCTGCCATTTCCCCTCTCCCTTTTATCCTGCTTTACAGTTTCAGAGCAGCCTCTGGACAAAGCGAGGTCTCATTAGCCACAAGCCCCTATTTATCACTTATCATCAGCCAAAGTGTGTTGCAACGGAGAATAAATCTGATACAATTTTTTTTTATTTCAAGGAGGATCTTCAACTGCTGCCAAAAACATTAACAATCTGTAAAGTAATGAGGTGCTGTTGATGGTCTAAGGCAAGTCTAGACACAAACATAATTGCCTTCTGTGCTGTTAGAGTTCATTAAGGCAGACGTGTCGTAGACCAAACCTACAGCACAAAGCCTGGCTCAGTCCAAAATATTAACAGCCTAGGAAAGAACAGACCCCTGACCCCTCCTGCTGTCCCCTGGATGGAGCTGGAGTGTTTAATGGGGCACTTCCACGCTCTCTTTAAACAATCTCTGCAGAACCCCAGAGCTCTTGTCGCCGCTTCTGGGCCCTGTTTGGGTCTGGGCTCTATGAACAGCCCTCTCCAAGGGTTTGCTGGGTGGCCACTGAGCACGTCCCACACCCAGCTCACACCATCTGCCGGCAGCAGAGCAGCCCCCAAGGCAGCCCTGCCCTGGGAGGGCATCCTTAGTGCCAATTAACACCAATTGTTCCTCCTGGAGAGAGGCTTGGGCAGCAGAAGGATCAGGTCCCACAGACCCTGTGGGTTTGTATCCCTGAGCTGCTCTTCCCAGAGAAGAAGGATTGGGTTTCACTGGTCCCATCTCAGCCCTTTTGACCCCAGAACTGCCCCTTTTTTAATGTGGTACAGGCCATGGTGCCACCCCACAGGCTCACTCGGATTCCCAGCTGGATCTGCAGCTCCCAGCACTGTCCATGCTGGAGCTCCCTGGGACGTGGAGCATTGGGAATTACAGAATCACAGAACCATGGAATGGTTTGGGTGGGAAGGGACCTTAAAGCCCATCCAGTGCCACCCCTGCCCTGGGCAGGGACACCTCCCACTGTCCCAGGGGGCTCCAAGCCTCATCCAACCTGGCCTTGGACACTTCCAGGGATGGGGCATCTGAAGAGGATTTGAATTGGACACCTGCTGTCCTCAGGGAGCCCCATTCCAGACCCCGTGTTCTCTGCTCTGATGGAGCAGAACAGAGCCCCCCACCAAGGGCACACCCACCCACCCACCTCCTGCTCATCTCCCCCCAAAGCTACACTGGCTTCTCGCTTGAGATCCTCCAGGAACCTCCAAAACCACCCCAAAGAAAACCCCAGGACAAAGAGCCTTTGGGGGCCTGGGAGGAATTTGGGGGGTGAGCCCACCCAAGCCACAGGGGTGGGAGCTCCAGGGGCTTCCCCAGGCTCTGTCTGAGGTGACAAAAGCTCCCCTCTAATCAGCATCATGAATTACCCTCCTGCCCCCTCTGGGCTGGAGCCCCATGGAAATTCTCCATCGTTATCTGTGCGCTCTAATTAGTCTTCCCAGCACCGAGAGCGGGGTGGAGCCCGTGCAGGGCCATTCGTTATCCCTTAATGATGTTCTCCCTTCCCGGGAACAGCTCCCGGGGATGTTGTGTGCACAGACAGAAAGGGCATCTCGTTTTGTTAAACGCATCCCTTGATCCTTTAAAAAAAAAAAAGAAAAGGGAGAAGCCTGGGATCAGGATCACATGAGGGAATTGCTGTCATCACGCTGCATCTCCTCCAGGAGTGGTTTAATCCCTCCTGGAGCTGGAATCTCCCCAGGCTCTTGCAGCAAAGGAGCTTTTAAACCATGCAAGGGAAAGCAGAGGGTGATGGACTTCGCTGGGACCAGTGTGGGGATAAAAACAACGCTTCACTTCCCGTTAGTGCTGCAAACCTGGAGCTGAAAGGTTTCCTGGGATGGAGCCTTGGCTGTAATTAAATCACAACCGTCCACCCCACGGCTGGAATTCCCACCTCTCTCTCCCCACATCCATCAGCACCGTTTGGCATCTCAGGTCCTTGGCCATGCTGGGGGTTCTCCCCAGCTCCAGACCCGCCCAGTTTGGATGAATCACAGAATCCTGGAATGGTTGGGCATGGAAGGGACCTCAAACAGCCGCTCCCACCCCGTGCCATGGGCAGGGACACCTTCCTCTATCCCAGGTTGCTCCAAAAGCCCCATCCCACCTGGCCTTGGGCACTTCCAGGGAAAAACCTCGCTGCTTTCTACCCCTCCCCTGCGAGCCCCAGAAATCAGTCAGCAAAATGAGATTATAAAACATAACTGCATTAGCGGCCACGGATGAGGAAACCTTAATCCCACAATTCCTGCCGAGCGTGGCCAGGACCAGCAGCAGGGGGATGGATCCGGCTGCAGTGAGGAATTTTGGGTGCAAACAGGAGAAAGGATGGAGCAGTGGCCATACCCCCAGCCAACCCCACAGGTACCCACTGCCCTCCCCCAGGAAAATCCCACGAAGGAACAGAAACAGGGGGAAAAAAACCCCAGGTAATAACTGATGGCTGAGCAGAACCTTTGGGGATGCAGGTCCTGTGGGGGTGGCTGGGAAAGCTGCACCTCGGCCTCGCCCCTGTTCTGCTGATTAAAGGCTTGTTTTGTTCCAGGCAGCCCTTTGTGTGAGAGGGTTCACACAGTCCAGCTGGAATTTTATGACCTGTGGGAGCGAACTGATGCTCCCGGATTGTGCAACGCTCATTAAAGGTGGGTGTGCTCCCAGCCCCGCTCCCGGATGGCAACTAATCATCTCCCAGATAATGGGGCAAAGCTCTGCTCACCCCAGTCCTTCACTGGAACTAGCCCAGAGCCACATGGCACTGCCCATTCCGTGGGAGGAGAGGCTGGGAGCTCTCTTCCCTTCTGCAAACCGGTAATCCCAGGGATTAGGAGATGGCTCCTGCACGTGGCAGGTCTGCAGGAACCAGGATTGCAGGAATAATGATGGGATTCTGGAATGGTCGGGGTGGGAAGGGAGTTTAAAGCCCATCCCATCCCACCCCTGCCCTGGGCAGGGACACCTCCCACTGTCCCAGGGGGCTCCAACCTGCCCTTGGACACTCCCAGGGATCCAGGGGCAGCCACAGCTTCTCTGGGAATTCCATCCCAGCCCCTCCCCACCCTCCCAGGAAGGAATTCTTCCCACTATCCCATCTCTCCTGCCCTGTNAGGGACACCTCCCACTGTCCCAGGGGGCTCCAACCTGCCCTTGGACACTCCCAGGGATGGGGCAGCCACAGCTTCTCTGGGAATTCCATCCCAGCCCCTCCCCACCCTCCCAGGAAGGAATTCTTCCCACTATCCCATCTCTCCTGCCCTGTGTCCCTCTGAAGTTACCAACCCCACCACGGGGCGATGCCAGCCATGACCCTCCCACCACATTTCCCAGGATATTTGTCCCCTCCCCCTGTGTCCATCCCACCCCCCAGGCTCGGCTCCAGCTCATCCCTCTCCTCTTTTCCCGGGAGCACTTTGTGCCTCCGTGGGATTTTATTAAAGTGTGCCAAACCATTCTAATTCATTCCTGCCAGCTCAAACGATAATTTCTCTCCACTCCTGTTTTCCTAAATTGCTACCTTTATTTTTGCAATGTGTATATAATTACCAAATGTTACTACATTCCGCCCAAAATCCCTCTCCTTGGAATAGTGGTGATGTCTACTCACTGCTGTCAATTTTTTTTTAAATGTTATGATTGATAAAATTAAACTGTGAAGCAAGGCATGAAATCTGTCTCATAGACACCATTTTTTTATATTTTTTTTGGTTGGCAAGAGGAGAAAACAATGCCAGGAGGAGGAAAATTCACCAAATGATTCACTGGAGAGTGGGGGGGGGAAACTTGTGGGTTTTTTTTTTTGCTTGAAGAACTTAATAAGACATCCAGAGCCACTCGGAGCTGGATTGTTATATTCAATTACTTATGAGGCCCCAAGTTTCTCCACTTTAATTGCTCGAAGCAGGGAAGCTTTAGTCACAGTGTAATGTACCCAGGCATGTACAGGGTTTAATGAATCATCCTAACTCTGCACTCCAAGCAATTAGGTAAATCTGGCTGTTAGTTAGTGAGGCATAAAATAAATTTAATCTCTCTTCTAAAAAATCAATTATAGTGCTGTAATGTATAATTCAATTTGGGTCATGGTACATAAATTCTCTGGGTTTAGTATGTTTTTCAGGCAGTTGTTATTAGGTTTGCAGGCTCCATGTGTGTGATTTCCTGGGGGTGGGGGGGATGCTTTGGGAAGAATCCCCAATGTTTCAGGTGGAAGTGGAATGATAGGACAAGGAGTTAGGGGTTCAAAGGGAAAGAGGGGAAATTCAGGTTAAATGTGGGGAGGGAATTGTGCCCTGTGAGGGTGGAGAGGCCCTGGCACAGGGGTGTTGGGCTTGGAGGAGAGAGGGATCCAGGGAGAGCTTGGAGCCCCTTCCAGGGTNGACAGTGGGAGGTGTCCCTGCCCAGGGCAGGGGTGGGATGGGATGGGCTTTAAGGTCCCTTCCCACCCAAACCATTCTGTGATTCCACGTTTCTGTGACCTTTCCCCACCTCAATAATCCAGTGCCCTGGGCAGGGACCCCTCCCACTGTCCCAGGGGGCTCCAACCTGCCCTTGGACACTCCCAGGGATCCAGGGGCAGCCACAGCTTCTCTGGGAATTCCATCCCAGCCCCTCCCCACCAGGAATCCCACCATCCCAAACACCCAACCTGAATTACTGCTTAAAGACCCCCGAATCCATCAAGTCCAGCCCTTGCCCAGAGGCAGCCGGGTCTCCCTGAGCACACTTGGCACATGGGAGCCCAGCGGGCAGCCCAAGCCCAGGCTCTGCCTCCGCAGAGTTCCCCCTTTGCCCGCAGCATTCGCGGTGCCCCTGGCAGGTGGCAGCGCCAGCGCTGCTCTGCTGGGACCCGGGGGCACGCCGTGATGGGCACAGCCCTGTTCTGCATCCCGGGGAAGCCTCAGGACCGAGTTCAGCACATTCCCGGTGCCTCCAGCCCAGCTCCCGGCACCCGGAGCTGCTTAATCCCCTAATTAAGCTGCGCTCCTCAGTGGGTGATCAGGGCTTCGCAGTTTATTAAAGCCTTTCCTCTTTTGATAATCTTTTCCTCTGCTTCCATTTCTTTTGGAGGAGGATTCTATCTAAAGCTCCCTCCAGCTGCCCAGTCTGTGACAAAACAAATTACCCTGGACATTTTTATACTGATTGGGAATTTTTCCACCCCCACACCTCCTTTTTGAAGTGAAAACCCAAGGGATATTTATATTTGTTCACATCGAATTTATTTCCCAACCCCTGAAAACCCTAATGAGTTTTCACGCCGCTTCCAAGGCTCTCACTCTTACTTATTTAATTCTCTTATTGATTGGGGAAATTCTGAAAATCTTTGTTTGCAATGTGCATCTGCTCTGGGGCTTCAGGGCTGGCTGACAAGCCCCCAGAATAGGAGGTGGGAATAATGGCAGGGGAGCCATTCCACACCCGGACACGTTACATCCCGTCTGGCTCCATCCATGAGATAAGTGTTATTTAAAATCCACCAGCCAAGTGCAGATTTTATTGCAGCACAACCTCCCAAGTGCAAAAAAAACCCCCACAACCCTCTGTCAAAATAAGCCCTGGCTATAGTTAGGCCAGCCCAACGTGCTGCTGAGCATTCCTCCCTCCTCGCCAGCCCACTGGAGTTTATTCCATGTATTTTGAGCCCCCAGCACGTGGAAAGGGGGGGATCCCCCCCAGGGTGAGTGCCCAGGGAAGTGATGCTGGGCCTGGGCTCCCACGGGACAGGCTGGATTCTGATCCCAGACATGCAAACACGGTGTGGTTCCAGGTTTCCATGCAAGTCAAATGATGCTCCTGGGCTCCTCTCTGGAGAGGTGGGAACAACCCCTGTCCCAGCACAGGCCTGGAATGGCTCCAGGGAATGGGAGGGTGTTCCCATGGCCTTGTCCCCCCAAGGGATCCCTGCTCAGGGTCCAGGCACATCCCAGTTTGGACACAATCCATCCTTTCCCCATCCCGGGCTGGGACCTGCAGGAAGAGCTGTCCTGGGACCCTCAGTCTGATACTGTAAAGAGGGTTTCAAATCAAAGCTCCCAAGTTAAAGTTCTTGGCCTCAATCACGCCATGGCAGGAGGTTCTCCCAGAGCAGACAGGGATTTGCACACTCCAGAAGTTGGGCTCGGGGAGCTTCATCCCTGTCCCCACGGCCTAATAATGATCCCAGATGGAATCACACTCCTGCCTCAAAGTGGGAATGTCAGGTCACCCTTCTGGCCAGGGAATGACAAGGAGATGGGAGGTCTGCTGCTCCATCCTGGGGCAGGAAAAGCCTGTCCCAGGATGGAAATGGCTCCTGCTCAGCCACTGTTCCCATTCCCACGTATTGGGCTGGGAGAAGTATCAGCATTTCATAGAATTCCAGACTGGTTTGGGTAGGAAGGGACCTTAAAGCTCATCTTGTACCAACCTTTTGCCCTGGGCAGGGACCCCTCCCACTGTCCCAGGGGGCTCCAACCTGCCCTTGGACACTCCCAGGGATCCAAGGGCAGCCACAGCTTCTCTGGGCACCCTGTGCCAGGGCCTGCCCACCCTCCCAGCCAGGAATTTGTTCCCAAGATCTAACCAATCATTTCATGAAAAATACACACAGTGGGCTCTGGCAAATGGTCCCAGCCCCGTGCTCCTGCCATGCTGGAATTCCCCCAACCAGATTTTAAAGGAACGTGTTCCCTTCCCCACCCCTCTCAAACGGGGGGGGGGGGCTAATCAGGCCAATAACCAACACTGAGTTAGGAGCGAATTAGTGCAGAACAATCGTTAAGCTCTCCAGAGTTCCTCAACTCCAGCAGACCTTTCCCACCCTTTGATGTGCCTGAGCCTTAATAAGCCCTGGAGAAGTTCCAGGACCACAGGGGACGCGTGAGAAATCCCGCATATAAATATCCCCCCCTCCATGTGTCCGAGCGCCAGCGGAAGGGACACATCCCCACGGGTCCCACCACGCTCCTGGGCCCGGGATCCTGTTTTCACACTGCAGCAGAGCTGACCTTTGGCTGGGGCTGCCAGCTGCTTATGATTTTGACAGATGCAAGCACATTTCTGGGAAGCCGTCTCCAGTCGGTGGCTAAAGATCAGCGGGCTCTGCTCAGGCGTTAGGAAGATTGATTGGCTCAGGAGAATCCCATTTACAGCCCCAACTGGAATAGGTTTACCACGGAGAGGCGTTAATGACTTTGATATCAACGATCTAAATATGTCAACCTGCGGCTCGTGTTGGTATTAAGTCACACTATATTTATACAAAACAGCCATTAGCAGAATGCTAATTAATGTGATTCAGTTTCCAAGTAAGTCGCAGCCCTTCCAAGTGGTGCAATGCAAGACTTTATTTTAATCTCCCTGGAGCTGCTGCTGTGCCTGGTCGTTCCTTGGGATTAGGCAGATTTATTTTTGCTGGTGTTTCACATGGCACCCCCAGCTTGGGTGGTTGTACCAGGGCTGGTATTCCTGGGGGTGCTTCCAAAGGCTCCCAAGGGACAACTCAATCCAGGCATCCCAGTCCCAGAGCAGGTACAGAAACCAGCTCAGATCCACAAACCCCAGGATGGTTTGGGTGGGAAGGGACCTTAAAGCCCATCCCATCCCATCCCACCCCTGCCCTGGGCAGAGACCCCTCCCACTGTCCCAGGGGGCTCCAACCTGCCCTTGGACACTTCCAGGGATCCAGGGGCAGCCACAGCTTCTCTGGGAATTCCAGCCCAGTCCCTCCCCACCCTCCCAGCCAGGAATTCCATCCCACTATCCCATCTCTCCTGCCCTCTGGCAGTGGGCAGCCATTCCCTGTGTCCTGTCCCCCCAGCCCTTGTCCCCAGTCCCTCTCCAGCTCTCCTGGAAGAGAGACCTTTAGACCCTGGAAGGGGCTCCACGGTCTCCCTGGAGACTTATCCTGAGATAGGATGAGCTGGGAATGCCAGCCCTGTTCTGCATCTTGAGGGGGGTCATTGGTGCTCTGGGATTTTCTCCTGCACATGGACAGGCTGATACTTGGATAGATGGAACTCCAGAGAAGGAGAGGCACGGGCTGGCTGCTCTGTGCTGCCTGTGCTCCATCACTCTGTGGGATGGGAACTCCAGCTCCATCCTGGAGAAAGCCTTGGAGCTTCCAGGGGCTCTCCAAGCCAGCCCTGGCTGCCCAACGAACCCTGGGAGGTGTGAAAGTCTCTCCTTGAGGACACATCCCCCCTTTGGCATCTGCTGCTGCGGCCAGAGCGGGTCCCCAGGCTGGGAACAGCGCTGCTGTGGGAGCTGCTGCTCCACATGAGGTGTCATGGGAATGAGGGAGGTAAGGGGTGTCACCCCATCTGCTCAGGCTCCAAGAGCATCTGGATCAACCCCTGCAACACTCCTGGACCAGCACAGCACGGCAAGAGCTGCAGGGACTCTTTCCCCCCTCCCCAGCCACGAGCCTCCTCCACCCTGGATTCAGGCACCAAAGCCTGAACCTCTGGGTCGTGTCCAGTTTTACTTCCTAAAGTGTGCAAGAGGGAGGAGTCTGGCAACCTCGGCCCCAAAGAGCCAAATTAAGTCAACTTTAATTGCCACCAACTCCCTCCTGGCTGTGCCCTTCGGCAGGAAGAAGAAGCACCAAGCCAAGGCACAGCACTGCCCAACCTTCCACAGCCAGGCATCGGAGAGCTGCTGCCACCGGGAAGATTAATGGAGCAGAGCCACAGAAATAGGAAAGAAAATGAAAGGCGAGTAAACAGAGAGCTGGTAAAACGCTCTGCTGCTCCCCAAACAGCCCGGCCACCCCCAGCCCTGACAGGCTCTGACACCCATCCCATTAACAGCCCATTAGGACACAGGGAAGATGTTTTTCTCCTTCAAAAATGTGAACAAGTGCCTTGGGAGAGGCTGGAAGGGTTTATCCAGGGCTAAAATAAAGCTGCCTCCTTCCACGAGCTGCTCTGACTGGGGAGTGATGGTGGAACTGGTGCTGTGGCTGAATTTGCTCCCGAAGCCTTGGGTTGCTGCTCCTTGGGCCTGGACTTGGTGATGGATTTTTACAGGAAAGGTGCTGTGGGATGCTTTGCCGAGTTGGAGCATCACTTGCTCTGCTGAGAGGTGCATTTGGGAGCAAGGTGGAGGATGGGGAATGTCAATCCCGGGTGTCTCCACACCGAGCAGCCCCCAGGCTCATGTCCCTGGATTCAACCACCAAATTTCTGTCTTCTTGGAGGAGACCCCCCCCAATTCCACAGCCCCTCTGTGGGCAGCCCTTCCCCAGGGCCCTCCAGAGGAGGCTGAGCTCCTCAATCTGCTGGATTCAGGAGCTGTGGGAAACGGGAGGGGGGATTTATCCCAGCCCAGACTTTTCAAACTCCTGGTTCTGGAGAAACAAGCTGCACCATCACTGTGTGCTCTGAGTGCAGGACAAGTGCTTAACCTGGGTGTCCCCAAGGACCCTCCCACCATTCCAGCACCTGCTGTGGGTCTGGCACACCACGGATCCTGCTTGGCTGGCCCAGCACAGCGACCCTTCCTGGTGGATTCCATGCACCTGGTTCCCTTGGGAGCTGCCAGCCCAGCCCATGAGACCACCAGGAGGAGAACCTGGTGTGAGACCAGAACTGAGGGCGTTGCAACGGGAACTAAGAACTCCTAAAACTCAGGAACGAAACACATCAACAAACCAGCGATCCCAGAGGAATTTTCCAGGCTCTTGAAGGGCTCTGTTTTCCCAAGATGACCAGACCCTTCCCCACCTCCAGCTCTCCTCCATGCAAAGTGTCCGAGCTCACTGCAGGGGCTGCACCACCACTCCTGAGGGTGCCCACGTTCTCCAGGAGAGTGGAAGTGCTTCCCTCTGCTGTGGATCCTGCTGGGCTGTGCCCCCTCCTCCCCCAGCCCTGGGAGAGCCCTGAGCACCCAGAAATCCCTTTGCTCACGGAACACAAACACCCACAGAACTGTGGCATCCTGCAATGGTTTGGGTGGGGAGGGACCTTAAAGCTCATCCATCCCACCCCTGCCCTGGGCAGGGACACCTCCCACTGCCCCAGGGGGCTCCAGCCTGGCCTTGGACACTCCCAGGGATCCAGGGGCAGCCACAGCTCCTCTGGGAATTGCATCCCAGCCCCTCCCCACCCTCCCAGGGAAGGATTCCCTCCCAGTATCCCATCTAACTCTGCCATTGCCTTTGTCCCAAGGCTCTCCACAGACACCACTTCTGGAAAGGATCAGCAAAATAAAAACCTGCTTTTTTTCCTCCTCAGCCGCAAAAGCCCAGAAAGTGCTGAGGCCTTTTGACAGCCAGAAGCACTGGGGCAGCTCCAGCACTTCTCCTTGCAGCCAAAATATCTGTTTTTCTTTTAAAAAAAAGCAGGATGTGTGTCCGAGGCCACCGGCGAGGGGAGGGGCAGCACATCCCGCTGCTGCTGCGGGACACGCCGGGAGGCTGCAGGGATGCAGGGAAGGGACCCAGGCGCTGCAGGGATGCAGGGAAGGGACCCAGGCGCTGCAGGGATGCAGGGAAGGGATCCAGGCGCTGCAGGGATGCAGGGAAGGGACCCAGGCGCTGCAGGGATGCAGGGAAGGGATCCAGGCGCTGCAGGCTCTGCCAGCAACCTGGTGACAGCCCGGGAAGGTTCCTCCTTGGATGTCAAGTTACTCCTTTGGGCTCATTCCGGCGCGTTTTCACCCAAGGCAGTGCCAAGTAAAGCCTCTGAGGTGGGGAACTGGGAGCCTTTGCAGCCTGGGGCGGTGACATTTGTCATCACTGCCACCACACACGGGGGGATTCCAGAGCAGGGAGCTTCCCACCGGAGCTGTGACCTTGGAATAGCCCAATTATCCCCCTCCTGCCTCTGCTGGGAACACAAACCAGAACAAACCTCCCCCGGGATGGGCACTCGAGGTGAGTGGAAAATCCCCTGGGGGTAAATGAATGGGGCAGGATCCTCATGGGATCCTGGGATGGGATGCTGGGAGGGATGCAGGCTGCACACCTGGAGGAGGGGGGCATCCTGCTCCAGCCTGGATGCCATGGACAGGATCAGTGATGTTGGAGAAGACCTTTGAGAACATCAACTCCAACCTTTGACTGGCAAAAGGAAAAGGCTCAGGCAGAGCAGCACCCAGCATCCCACCCCTCTGGCCAAAGGAAAAGGCCCAGGCAGAGCAGCACCCAGCATCCCACCCCTCTGGCCAAAGGAAAAGGCTCAGGCAGAGCAGCACCCAGCATCCCACCCCTCTGGCCAAAGGAAAAGGCTCAGGCAGAGCAGCACCCAGCATCCCACCCCTCTGGCCAAAGGAAAAGGCTCAGGCAGAGCAGCACCCAGCATCCCACCCCTCTGGCCAAAGGAAAAGGCTCAGGCAGAGCAGCACCCAGCATCCCACCCCTCTGGCCAAAGGAAAAGGCTCAGGCAGAGCAGCACCCAGCATCCCACCCCTCTGGCCAAAGGAAAAGGCTCAGGCAGAGCAGCACCCAGCATCCCACCCCTCTGGCCAAAGGAAAAGGCTCAGGCAGAGCAGCACCCAGCATCCCACCCCTCTGGCAAAAGGCCCTGTCATTCTCCTCACCCCAGGGTTGGTTTCTCCAGTGTTTTCCCCCTTTTCAGCTCTCCTGATTCTTGGGATTCCCCCTGTCAGTCCCTCCCACAGCCCAGAGTTAAGACCAGGCTTCAGGCACCACCCTGAGGGACCCACGTTTTCCTGTTATCACATCCCTCCCCAGCAGCTCATCCCGGCCTCCAACACATTCCAGCTGGAAGGCTTGGCCGTAAATCTCGGGAGTGGAGGGGGGAGATGTGTTGCTGGAGCTCCCCGTGACCCCGATGTGTGTCTGCTTCCTCCTCCCACCGACACGACCACCGCTCCCAGCACAGCTGGGGGAGGCGCAAACATCTGGCTCTGCTCAAAGCTCCGCCGCGGGGAGGGAGACGGGGAGACGGAATCTGCAATTCCCATTCCAGCTGTGCTTTAGCGCTCGTGTGCTCCGTGCCCTCCGGGAAAATCAAAGGAATCAAGTGTTTTAATGACAGCACAGCCCTGGAAGCTGCAGCCAGAGCGTGGTGTGAGGCACAGGGCGAGTGGGGAGAGCAGGGGCTGGGGAAATAGGGATTAGGAGCCTAATCCTGCTCTCCCAGGGGGGTTGTGCCTCTGGCTGGATCGGTTTCCTGTAGCTCAGGGAAGGTCCTGCCCAGCCCTGGGCTGCTGAGGGGGTCTCTGGGTTGGATGTGCCTGAGGCAGAGGGGCTGTGAGGAGCCTCTCCCCATCAGGAGAGGGACCCCCAGGGCAGCTCCAGGGGTTTGCCCGGCTCTGGGCTCCACCAGGCTTTACAACCAGGGAAAATGATCTCTGGGGTAAAAACACCTTGGAATGGGGCAGTATGGAGGGAGGGGGAAGGTGGATCCCAGGACACGAGGAACTCACCAGGAAAGACTTTTTTGCAAAGGAAAACACCCCAAAATTCAGCACATCAGGAAAGAGATGGACCTGTTGGAATGAGTCCAGAGCAGCCACAGAGATGCTCCAAGGGCTGCAGCCCCTCTGCCCTGGAGCCAGGCTGGGAGAGCTGGGAATGTTCCCCTGGAGAAGGGAAGGATCCAGGCAGAGCTTGGAGCCCCTTGCAGAGCCTGAAGGGGCTCCAGGAGAGCTGGAGAGGGACTGGGGACAAGGGCTGGGGGGACAGGACACAGGGAACGGGAGCTCCCACATCCCGCCCTGGAATTCCCCTGGGCTCCCGCTGCATCCCAGAGCCGAGGGAAATCCCACAGCCACATCCCTCCCACCCACCTGCGCCCCCTGCAAGCCCCCGGCTCCGAGCGATCCCGGCCCTTCCCACATCCCTTCATTGTCTCCCGGCTCTGTTTTCTAATCTGAGATGTCTTACCACAAATAATTATAGCCAAGTAACTGATTAATCATTCAAATGAAATTAAAATTGAGTAAGTGATTTAATATATTTAGATAATGCACATGTGCAGGAGGGGAAAAAAAAAGGGATACTTATCTCCAATTGTCACTGCAAAGGGATGAGCTCCAATTATGGATGTGGGGAGAAAACAGAGGTGTAAAGTTCAGAATCCAAATAATTGTGTAAACTGTTGACACATTCTGAACACTGTTATTTAAATGCCATTAAATGGATATTTAAATGAGAATGAGTAATTGCATCAATAATTCATTTGCAGCTTAAATAGAAACTTCCACTGCTGTGGGAACAGGGCAGCTTGGATTTGGTGCTTTGAAACACTGGGATGGAGGAAGGGGTCTCTAAAATACATTGAAAAGCAGCTGCAGGGCTGAGGTCTGATCCCAAACCAGCTGGGAGGTGAAGAAAACCAGAAGAATTCCCATTTCTTGCCTCCCCACTGAGCACCTGGGGCTGCAGAGGGGGCCTGGGGTGTTGGGAGCTGCAGAATCTCATACCTGAGAACCAAGTGCTCAACAGACAAAGTGTGACTGGAGGTCACAGACGAGGTTTTCCCAATTATTTCATAATAATGGGAGCAGCCTCTCCACCCCCACACAGCAAATCCCATGTGGTGACTCTGGAATTGGGGCTGAGTTGGGTTTGCTGCCTGTGCAGACAAGGCTCTGTCTGAGATCTTGGCTCATCAGAGACATCCCTCAGATCCCTCTTCCTTCCTGCTGCAAGAGTGGTGTCTCACAGGGCTGTGCTGGCAGAGAATGATCCAACCCTGCAATGGTTTGGGTGGGAAGGCACCTTAAAGCTCATCCATCCCACCCCTGCCCTGGGCAGGGACACCTCCCACTGTCCCAGGGGGCTCCAACCTGCCCTCGGACATCCCAGGGATCCAGGGGCAGCCACAGCTCCTCTGGGAATTCCATCCCAGTCCCTCCCCACCCTCCCAGACAGGAATCCCTCCCCACTCTCCCATCTCTCCTGCCCTCTGGCAGTGGGAAGCCATTCCCTGTGTCCTGTCCCCCCAGCCCTTGTCCCCAGTCCCTCTCCAGCTCTCCTGCAGCCCCTTCAGGCTCTGGAAGGGGCTCCAAGCTCTCCCTGGATCCTTCCCTTCTCCAGGGGAACATTCCCAGCTCTCCCAGCCTGGCTGCAGAGCAGAGGGGCTGCAGCCCTTGGAGCATCTCCAGGGCCTGTCTGGACTCTCTCCAGCAGCTCCACATTTCCCTGCTGTTGCTCCCAGAGCTGCAGGTGGGGTCTCACCCGAGTGGAGCAGAGGAGGACAATGCCCCTGCCCCACCCTGTGGGATCAGCCCGGGAAGTGGCTGCTCAGGACCTTCATCTCCAGGATTTACTGGGATTTACTGGAGGTGGAGGGGCGTGGAGGGGGTGCCTCTGCCCTCTCCCAGGACCCAGGGGGGCTCCCAGAGCACAACCCCCGTGTTGTCCCCGCTCCCAGCACAAGGTGGAGGCATAGAAATATATATAAAAATATATAAATATATATTACTTAGTGCTGCTGCGTTAAAAATATGATTGTCAGCCTCTGTAATTTTCCAGTGACAGCTCGAAAAGAAACAGCTGAGCCACAGAGCTCCAGCTCCACATGCCATCTATTTCTGCTGTCAGCTCCAGAGAGATCTTAATTATAATGGCTTTTGGTGCTCATTCCTTCCTAATGCTGTAACAGGGAGATGATTGCAGCCGTAAATGAGCGATCAGTCTATTCCCTGCTGGGGAGTAAAGCTGGTTGTCAGGCTGGGGAGGGCCAGCTCTGCCACAAACGGCTCCCCAGCTCCAGCTCCTGAGGCAGGCTGCAGATAAAATTGAATTTGGCTTAGTCAGAGCTGCGAGTTGCAGGGCACAGGGTGGGGATTGCCCCAGGAATGGGCGGGGGGGACAGGTTTCAGTGGCTGCAGAGGCAGCGAGGATGGATTCTGTGCTGGCTGGAATAGGGGCCACAGCATCCCAGAATTGCTGAGCTGGAAGAGACCCCCCCAAGGACCAGCCCTCCAACCCTCAGCCCTGTACAGCCCCAGCCCCAGGAATCCCATTCCCTGTGTCCCAGGGGATCATCCCAACCCCTCCTGCAGCTCTGGCAGCCTTGGGGCTATGCCCACTGCCCTGGGGAGCCTGGGCAGTGCCCACCCACCCCTTGGCCAAGATCCCCCCTGACCCGACTCCAGCCCATTCCCTGGGCTCCTGGCCCTGGTCCCACAGAGGGGGGATCACGATGAGCCTGGCCCTGGTCTCTGGCTTGGCTGGCACTGGCTCAGGGCTCCTGTGTTCTTGTCACTCCCCCCCCCCTGCAGCCCAGGAGCTGCTGCACCCACTTGGCTTTGCCCAAATGAAGGCAAATTCCAGCAGGGAAAAGATTTCCAAAGGATTTCAGGAAGTCTGGGGCCAAGGCAGTGGTGGAGGAGCCCAAAAGCAAAGCCCAAGGGACTGGGGTGACCACGAAGGAGCCTCACCTGGAAAACACACTAAAAACCATTCCTAAACACATTTGGCCTCTTCTCCCAGGGAAGAGGGGGCAGGACAGGAGGAAACAGCCTCAGGCTGTGCCAGGGGAGGTCAGGTTGGACATCAGGAGGAATTTCTCCCTGGAAAGAGGGGTCAGACCTTGGCAGGGGCTGCCCAGGGAGGGTTGGGGTGCCCATCCCTGGAAGGACTGGAGGTGGCACTCAGGGACAGGGTGGGGATGGGGCACAGCTTGGGCTGGATGACCTTGGAGGTCTTTTCCCACCCAAATGACTCCATGATTCAACACTAAAACACACTTTAAAAGGCATTTTAGACACTCTGCATCACTCCCTGGCCTAGACTGAAAGCCCAGCTCTGGAATTTCCTCTGCAAAACCGGGAGCTCAGCTTGGACTACTGATGAAAGCAAAGCACCAAACCTCTCCCAAAGGATCCTGGACCCCTTTTTCAGCTGTTTTTGGGACAGAACCGGGGCTGGCGCTGCCTCCTCCCCCCAGGGTCCTGCTCTGCTCCCTCTGCACAATAAAACCCATTTGCTCTGCACAGCAAATAATGTGGAGTTCCACCCGTGATGGAGCTGCATCCACCCTCAGCCTCCCAGGAGCACTCAGGCTGCCCTGGGGTTTTTGGGGATGTTTCCACTGGAGCCAAGGCAGGGATCCCAGCGCTGTCCTCACTGGGAAGAGACACAGACACAGGGGAGCAGGAGCCATCCCTGGGAAGAACCCGAGCTCAGCCTGATGTGGAATTGCTGCTCAGCACCCTGGAACTGCTTTTGGGATGGTGGGGAGGGAGTGGCTGAACCACAGGGGAGGGAAATTATTGTCACACCGGGTGCTGGGACAGGCCAGCACTGGATAGATGGATCCCTGGCACAGAATCCTGGAATGGTTTGGGTGGGAAGGGATCTCCAAGCCCATCCAGTGCCACCCCCTGCCCTGGGCAGGGACACCTCCCAGTGTCCCAGGGGGCTCCAACCTGGCCTGGGACACTCCCAGGGATCCAGGGGCAGCCACAGCTTCTCTGGGAATTCCATCCCAGCCAGGAATCCCTTCCCAACATCCCACCCAAATTAGCTCTCTGTGGAACAAACACACACAGAAGGAGGGAGAAGCCCCCCCGTGTTTTCTGCATTCACAAGGAAATCCAGAGGTTTTTAAGGGCACTCCCCAGAGATCTTCCCTTGCCCCTGAGCTGCTCTGTCCCCTCTCCCTGGATTCCTTGGACAGGGTGGCATCACTCCCAGCTCCACCATGGCACACCCAGCACCCCAGTTTTCCGCCCACCCCAGCCTCCCATTTTGCCTTGTTTTCCTGGTTCCACTTAGCAGGGAGCAAAGCCCCTTAGACCAGAACAAATGGCATTTTATCTGAAGCACTACAAGAGGAATCAGCAAAATGCATTTATATATTAAATTATAATATCCCATTAAATCAATACATATGACTTCAAATATACATTAAATCAATACACATATTAAATCAAATCTCCAATCAGCCAAAGCTCTTTTTGTCCAAATAAATCCCAGAGTTTCAGAGGTTGGGACTAAACAGATCTGAGGCAAACTTTGGGCCTAAATAAGTCTTCAAACCTATAAAACCAGCTCCAAATGAACCCAGATTATCTCCTATTTCCCTTCTCTCTCCCACCTGTATTTAACCCGTGTCAAACCTGCCAGAAAAGCCACCAGCTCTGGATTTAAAGAGGGAATGGGGTGCAGGGAGTGCTTTGTTCCTTTTCCCACTGGCTCTGGGAGGTGCCTGTTGGGCTCCCCCTCCTCCCTGCTCCCTGCCAGGGCCCTTCCCCTCATGCCAGGCTGCCCCTCAGCAGGAGAAGGATTTCCAAAGCCTTCCAAGGGCTTGCTGAGCTCCTCTGCAGGGCTCTTCCTGCCTCTGGCAGCCTGGCTGGGAAGCACAGCACCTCCAAAGGAAGGAGAAGGAATCAAAGCACCCTGTCATATTTGCAGGGGGCAAAGCCTCCCCAGGCTGGCAGAGCCCCCAGATCAACCCAAACCAACCCTCCCCTTCGTCCCTTCCCTCCCCATGCCCTCCAGCCCGGCTGGATGTGTGCCCTGCTGCTCTCCCAGCCCAGGGAACAGCGTTTGGAAGCTGCTCCTGCTGCCCTTGCTGGGCTGCCAGGTGCCCCCCCAGGGCTGAGGAGCTGCCTTGGCTCTTTCCCAGCAGGTCACAGCTGACTGGAGCAATTTTCCAGCTGAAAGGGGAGCTGTGAAGGCCCCTCACGGGTCAGGGGCTGCTGCTATTTCTGCTGCAGGGCTGCCACAGATTTATATATTGTTTAAAAAGAGAGGGGGGGGGGATAGTGGGAAAAAAAAAGAGCAAGGCAGAGCTGTGTGTCCCCTCTGAAGCTGCAGAGTCAGGAGATGGCTGACTCAGGAGCTGCAAGTCCCCAAAGTGCCACTGCTGGGGCACATCCCACCCCCTGGCAGCCCAGAGCTGATCCTCTGCTGCCCCAGGCTGCTCTTCAGAGGGCGAGGGAGCACACAGGCGGGGAATGAGGCAGGGAAAAATTATGTTCCCACTCGGCAGTGGAACACTGGAGATAAATAAAGGGGGTGCCAAGGGCTCCTGTGCTCGACCCCAGGGACTTTGTTGGGCTGGTGTGGGGAATGTATGGGAAATATATGGGAAATATATGGGAAATATGAGGGAAATATAGAGAAAATGTATAGGAGATATGTGCAAATTAATATAGAGACAATATATAGAAAGTGCATGAGGGAATAAATAGAAAATATAAAGAAAATACAGAAGGGGATATATAGGAAATATATAGAAAACACATAGGAAATGTGTAGGAAATATATAGAAAACACGTAGGAAATGCATAGAAAATATATAGAAAATGTGTAGGAAATGTATAGAAAATAATATAGAGAGCATATAGAAAAATATGTACAAAATACAGAGAAAAATGATAGAAGATACACAGAAAATCTATAGAAAATCTATAGAAAGCCCATCCCACCCCCTGCCATGGGCAGGGACTCCTCCCACTCTCCTAGGTGGCTCCAAGCCACATCCAACACCTCAGACACTTCCAGGGTTGAGCCATCCCACCCCATCCCATCCCATCCCATCAAATCCCATCCCATCCCATCCCATCCCACCCCACTCCATCCCACCCCATCCCATCCCACCCCACCCCATCCCATCCCATCCCA
>VXBA01006026.1:50832-64052 GCA_013399895.1 Serilophus lunatus
CGGGGCTGAGCTGGGCTGAGCTGAGCTCAGCTGAGCTGAGCTGAGCCCAGCTGGGCTGAACTGAGCTGAGCTGAGCCCAGCTGAGCTGAGCTGAGCTGAACTGGGCTGAACTGGGCTGAGCTGAGCCCAGCTGAGCTGAGCTGAGCCCAGCTGGGCTGAACTGAGCTGAGCTGAGCCCAACTGGGCTGAACTGAGCTGAGCTGAGCTGAGCTGAGCCCAGCTGGGCTGAACTGAGCTGAACTGGGCTGAACTGGGCTGAGCTGAGCCCAACTGAGCTGAGCTGAGCTGAGCTCAACTGGGCTGAACTGAGCTGAGCTGAGCCCAGCTGGGCTGAACTGAGCTCAACTGGGCTGAACTGGGCTGAGCTGAGCCCAACTGAGCTGAGCTGAGCTGAGCTCAACTGGGCTGAACTGAGTTGAACTGAGCCCAACTGAGTCGAACTGAGCTGAACTGAGCTGAACTGAGCTGGACTGAGCCCAACTGAGCCCAGCTGAGCCGAACCCAAGTGAACTCAGCCCAGCCCAGCCCAACAAACCCCGTGCCCTCCTGCGGAGGAGACGCCGCCTCGTTTCACCTCCTCATTCCCACGGGGGTGGGTTCGGGTTCATGGGACCCCTGCAGAGCACGGGGCAGGCCAGGGGAGCCCCACCCCGGGGTGAGCAAAGGGCTCCTTGGGCACCCCCAGCTCCCAGAGCTGCTGCTGCTGCTGCCGCTGCCACCGGGTCGGTTTTAACATTTAATGAGATAAAAGGTCGGAATTGCTTTTGAGCCTTAAATTGCCTTTGCAGTTTTTATCTTTAAAACCCACGATGAGCTGTTTTTGGAGGTTATTTTTTGATTTCAAGTTTGTTCTAATGATCCCTGGTAGCCATTACGTTGGGAATCAGGCACTTTCAAAGGCTGGTGGGATCCATTAAAGGTTTCATTTCTCAGTCCCCGTTCCTTTGTTTTTGATCTCCATTCCCATTGATTAAAGACACTGACTGCTCAATTTTGATTAAATCCTAAATCAGAACTGGCTCCCAAAACAACTGTGAGAGCTGACATTTATGAAGTTCAGTAAACTCGTTGTAAGAACAGGAGTGTGAGATGGAAAAAATAATAAACCCCCCTTTCCAAACAAACAACAGTTGACAGCAAACAGATGGTTTAGAGGCTCTTACTTGTAAACTGGAAAAATTAAGATTTGGCAGGTTCTGTGAAAAAAAAAATAGTTACAAAACATCTTAAAGTTTCCCCTTCATATCCTGGTGTTGCTCTGGGCACTGGTTCAATATTTTCATAGGCTACTGCATGGAAAAGGTTCTGGAGACATGAAAGCAGCTGGCATAAAAGGGCTCAGGAATACTAGTTAAGATTTATTGGAACTGAGGCTGCCAGCATCCCAAAGATGCTGGATTTAAACCCAGCTCCTCAGCCCTCCAGTAAATCACCACAACTTGGTGGTGCAGCTGGAGTTTCATCTCCAAAGGTGCGAGAAAAGTGGGGGAAATGGGTAGATTTTTCCATATTTGTTGACTTACCCTGTGATAATGGTAAGCCAGTGGTTCTGGGCGAAGTGCAGCTGTGTAAAACTACAGCTCTGGCTCACACAGCTGCCCCCAGGAGGGGAACACAGCCCAGAGCAGCTTCTTGCAGACAGAATCCCCCCTGCTTGGAGCTGAGGGGGGAAAGGGTGGGGGAAACATGGGAGGAGTGGCCTGAATCCCGCGGGGATGCAGGGTGGGGAAGGGGGGTGCCGGGATCCTTTGGCAGCATGACCCAAACCTGGGGCTTTGGCCATCACCACGTCCTGGGACAGGGGTGGCCATGGAGGTATCCCAGGCAGTGTGTGGTTATTCCCATATCCCATATCCCATACCAGTGTAGGAACACCCCCATATCCCACATCCCAGGTCAGTGTAGGAACACCCCCATATCCCATATCCCAGGTCAGTGTAGGAACACCCCCATATCCCATATCCCATATCCCAGGCCAGTGTAGGAACACCCCCATATCCCATATCCCATATCCCAGGTCCCAGGCCAGTGTAGGAACACCCCCATATCCCACATCCCAGGTCAGTGTAGGAACATCCCCATATCCCATATCCCATATCCCACATCCCAGGCCAGTGTAGGAACACCCTCATATCCCATATCCCACATCCCACATCCCAGGCCAGTGTAGGAACACCCCCATATCCCACATCCCATATCCCAGCTCAGTGCCAGCTGCTGCTCTCAGGGGGTGTGTCCTGGGTGTCCCTGCCCCCCACACCTGGAGCTTGGATCCCCTTCCTGGTGCCACATCCACAAGGCTTTGCAATCCCTCAAGGATGGCCCTGGACAGCCTGACCACCCTTTCCAGGAAGACATTTCCCATAACAACCAGTTTGAGGCTGTTCCCTCTTGCCTCACGGAATCTTGGAGCCCCCTTGGAGCCCAGAGGCTGCAGGTGCTGAGCAGAGTGAGGCTCTGCTGCTAATTCAGGATGTCTTGGAAATATTCTGGGGTGTGAGAGCCCAGAGCTGCCCTGGACCTGGGGCTGCAGATTGGCACCTCTGGTGCCACCTCTCCAGGCTCCCTGTGGAGCACAACCCTCCCAAATCCCTGCCAGAAATCCCCCACTGGCACAACTCACCTCCTCCTGCTGAGCCTGGGGACATGTGCCAGTCATCCAAGGCTGTGTGACATCTCCCAGGATGTGGAGCTGCCCCTGTGAAGCTTCTTCCAGAGCAATTGTCACATTTCTTCTCTTCTGTGAGACAAAAAGTCCCTGGAGAACTGGGGCTCTGTTGCTTCTCCCTCCTTTCCAGGCAAGACTCGCTGTGGAAAGACAGAGGAACACAGAGAGGGAAGAAATCACAGCAGCAAACACTTCTGAACCTCCCAGCATCACTCGGACCCTCCTCTCAGCTCCGGGTCAAGCCTTCTTTCAGCAGGACCTGCTTTGGCATTCCTACATCAAAATCCCTGGAAAAGAACCCCCCACATCCCAGCAAACTGTTCAACAGAACTAAAAATAACCCCCTCGGGCAGAAATCCGGTGCTGCCCTGGAGGGAAGGGAGAGAGGAGTTAATGGGGCTTTGCCCTCTCTGCTCCCTGCAATTCTGCAGATAAAATAACACCCCGAGGATGGGTCTGCTGCTTATTTTTTGGAACATGCAAAGCTCCACAGGTCTCCATCCCAGCCCTCCCAGGCAGTCCAGCCCTGGGAGTGCCTCTGGTTTTGTCACCTGTGTTTTGTCCCTCTCTCCGTGGAATGACAGCAGACAGACGCTGGCTGTTCCCAAGGGATTGCATCCTGCTGCCAACCCTTCTTCCCGGGGAGGATCCTGCCTGTGTGGGCCGGGGGTGATGGATCAGGTGAGCAGGAACACGCTGTTCCCGGGGCAGCTCCGAGGGGAAGGGACCTGGGGGGTTATTTTGGAGCCTGGCTGTGCTGGAGGTGCATCTGCACTGGGAGGTGGGACATGAGTTCCCATTCCCTGAAAAAAACCCAACAAAAACCCCCCAGGAACCTGCGGTGTGTTTCCAAGTGTGTTTCCATCCTCACTGGCTTGGAGGGAGGGGAAGGGTTTTCCACTTCTCTGGGCACCCTGTGCCAGGGGCTGCCCACCCTCCCCGCCAGGAATCCCTCCCCACTATCCCATCTCTCCTGCCCTCTGGCAGTGGGAAGCCATTCCCTGTGTCCTGTCCCCCCAGCCCTTGTCCCCAGTCCCTCTCCAGCTCTCCTGGAGCCCCTTCAGGCTCTGCCAGGGGCTCCAAGCTCTCCCTGGATCCTCCCCTTTTCCAAGTGAACTCCCTGTCGTTTTGCCCTGCCCGCAGATAATCCGGAATGCCACCATTATCCAGGGTTTAATTATTCATCAGGAAAGCAAAGAGAGCTGGAAGGATCTTATCACGGGTATTAAAAGGGCAGCAAAGGAGTTCTGCAGCTCTTTAAGATGCTTTAAAAAACAAAAAACAAGCCCAGAGCAGGAAAACGAGGTTCCTGCCTGGTGAGTGATGGTGTGAGAGGAGCCACGAGATTCCCAGTGGGGCAACTGGGAGGTAACTGGGGCTGCTGGGGGCAAAGTCCTCACTTCCAACCAGGAGTGGACACGAGGGCTCCGTTCTGACCTGAAGCCTTTGGAGCCTGGCTGTAAGCACCTCTGAGTCTCCAGGCAAGGCACCAAACCCCCCCTTCCCGCACTAGAATCCAATTATCCATCCCAGAGCACAAAATCCCCGCTGGTTTTGCAGGGATTTTCCGCAGGAGCACCACTCCAAAGGCTGCTGTTATCTGGGCAGCCAGAACCAAACGGCCACGGGCACTTGGAACTGCCGCAGCTGGAAGGAAGGCAGGAAAATCCCCTTATCCGAGCGCTCCTGAAATCCGTGTCCTGGACAGGAGGGGAGGGAGCTCCTCCCGGGTCCGGGAGCCACTGGGAGTCAGCATTATCCAGCACATCCCGCTGCTGCCGGCAGACTGAGCACAAACCCCGGCCCGAATTCCAGCTCCCTGCACGTCCCTGGCGCTGGAATGATGCGCAGCTCCGTGACTGGGATGCTGGAGGGGAGTTTGGGGAGCAAGTAATGGCAGAGGATGCTGGAGGGAGGAGGGAAGGGAGTGCTGGGAGGGAGCTTTGTACTCTGGATTCCTCTGATGGAAGAGGGACCGGGCTGAAAGGAGGCAGAACAAAGGAGCAGAGCCGCGTAAAGGCTGAGCAGAAAGGAGGGACTCCAATACTGGAGGGGGTTTAAAGGAAGCAGTTGAAAAGGGAGCTGCCAGTCCTTCAGATCCCGATATCAGGCGGGAAGGAGCGGCACCGGCAGAGGGAACAAAGGGAATCTTTAACAAGAAAGTGGGAGCGTGGCCGGGGTGCGAGGCGCTGGATTGGTGGGATGGCTCTGACACAGCCCCAGTGTCACATCCAGGGAACAGCTCACTGCGGAGATTGCAGGGGGATAAACGGGCAGACAGTGCCAGGACACAGGGAATGGCTTCCCAGTGCCAGAGGGCAGGAGAGATGGGAGAGTGGGGAGGGATTCCTGGCTGGGAGGGTGGGGAGGGGCTGGGATGGAATTCCCAGAGGAGCTGTGGCTGCCCCTGGATCCCTGGGAGTGTCCAAGGGCAGGTTGGAGCCCCCTGGGACAGTGGGAGGTGTCCCTGCACAGGGCAGGGGGTGGGATGGGATGGGCTTTAAGGTCCTTCCAACCCAACCCTTTCCGTGATTCTGTGATTCTGTGAAAACTGCAGCAGAGTACTGGGAGAAAATTCCCATGGAGCAGCCCTGGGTCCGAGCTGAGGAGCACACCCTGTGTTCCATTACCTGCTGACAGACAGTTGCTGGGTGCTGGGGAATATCTATAAAGCCAAACTATTTACAGCTCCTGCATTTTTCTTGCCAGCATGAAGCCAGAGAGGCCTTTAGAAAGTAGCCTCGATGATCTGAATGATTTATGGAGCAGCAATTCTGTGAATAGGGTTCCAACTTTTAAAGATTCATTTGTTCCCCTGAGTTGTCCTGGTGGAACACAATGTATGGACTGTGTAGGTTAATGATGCCATTTGTAGCTGGGTGGGCAGTGCCCCAGGTCACTTTGATGCCAATGTTCTCTGAGAGGTTTTTACAGAATCCTCAAATGGTTTGGGTTGGAAGGGACCATAAAGACCTCACCAGGCTCACAGGGAGGAGTTCACTCCCAACATCCCATCCCTCCCAATCTCCCTCTAGCACTGGGAAGCCATTCCCTGTGTCCTGTCCCCCCAGCCCTTGTCTCCAGTCCCTCTCCAGCTCTCCTGGAGCCCCTTCAGGCTCTGCCAGGGGCTCTGAGCTCTCCCTGGATCCTTCCCTTCTCCAGGGGAACATTCCCAGCTCTCCCAGCCTGGCTCCAGCCCTGGCAGCATCCCTGTGGCTCCTCTGGACTCCATCCAGCAGCTCCAGGTTTTCCTGCTGTTGTTCCCAGGGCTGGAGCAGCTCTGCAGGGGGGGTCTCACCCGTGGGGACACAGGGGGACAATCCCTCTCACTCTGCCCACGCTGTGGGATCAGCCCAGAGGTGCCACCCAGCATCCACAGAGGGGCTGGGGAGGCTTCCCATTCTCTGGGCTGGGAACCCTCCCCTGGCAGGGCAGGGTGGATCCAGAGGCACACGGAGCAGAGCAGGATGCTCCAGGGCTGACTCCAGCTCCTCTCTCTGCTCAGCCAGGGCTGAGCTCCATCCTGGCCTCTCTCCCCCAGCACAGGGTTATTTGTCAGGTTTTAGTTTCTCTCAGCTTTCCTTTTAAAATAATGGAAGTGTCAACTCCGGTTCAGGGGCTGGTCAACGATTTAATTCCGCCCCAACTTTCTGAGGCTGTTTCATGAATTATACAGTGTGGAAACAGGAGCTAAATAAAGATGCAGCCCTGGCTGTGCTTGACAAACACCCCCTCGCTCTCCCTCGAAGGTATTTGCAAGTCAGAAATGTGGCACATGAGCGTTGGCTTGAGATTCCTGCCAGGTCAGCACGGCTGGGGGTTAAATCCCAGCCACTAAAAATAAAGGAGGAGGAGTGGAAGGTGCCTGGGAGCCCCCGGGGTAACTCCAGCCAGGAACAGGGAAACTCCTGCTGTTCCCTCCTGGGCACTGAGGTATCCCTGGGGAGCTCAACCAGGTGAGGCCAGGAGGAATTAACAATTAATAATTAACGGGGGTCCCTCAGCCATGGCCTGATCCTGGCAGGAGCTGAGCAGCCTCTGGAGAAGGGGCAAGAAGGAGAAGGAGAAGGAGAAGGAGAAGGAGAAGGAGAAGGAGAAGGAGAAGGAGAAGATGGTCTGGGACCCCCTGCTGACGCCCCAGGGGAGGGGATAACCCAGCAGGAGCAGGAGAGGTTTTGGAGGAGCAGACCCAGTGGTGTGGGAGAGCAGGGACTGGGTGCCAGTGGCTGCATTGCTGAGTCTCTCTGGGATAAGGAGCAGATGCCACTTCCTTCGGCCTGCCCTGCACACTGATGGACTGGGAAGGGCAGGCACAGGCGAGGGTGGCTCCCTGGATATTTGCAAATAGCTTGGAAAACGGGGAATTGTGCACTTGGAGCAACCTGGGATAGTGGGAGGGGTCCCTGCCTGTGGCAGGGGGTGGGGCAAGATGAGCTGCCCTTCCCACCCAAACTATTCCAGCATTCCACGATCCCTCCCAAATCCAGGTGGTCCTTAGGGTGGGGAAACAGCAGCAGACAGGACAGGGGGGCTATTTTGGAAAGCAAATGCTGTTCACCACCAGAGCAAAGTCCAGCTTTAGGAGACCTCATCCCATGGCAGCATCATCCCTCTGGATAAGGAAACCCTTGTGAGTGCCAGAGTTTTGCTCCATAGGAGGGAGATCCCAGCCATCCCTCCTGGGAATACAGTGGTTTACAACACTGTGGTCTCTAATAAAATGTTCCCCTCAAGTTCATCCTCAGAACAAAACCAGTTTCCTCCCTTATAATGGGCCGTGTGTGCCTTGGATCATGAATATTTCATTGGGACCTGGAGAGCTTCCAGCAGGAAACGTGGGATTTGGGGCTGGCTTTTCCTGGGCCTCCCATGGAAGCTCTGTGCCAGGGCATGGGGTGCGTGGCTTGCAGTGGTGCCCATCCCAGCCACCCCTGGCACACGGGATTCCTAAAATCTGGAGCGAGTCCCTGCCTTGTCCTCACCCCAATGCCCATCCCTGGCTCTGGCGCCCTGGGAGAGAAGGAAAAGTCCCTGTCAGAAAGTGGGGATTGTGTCCATGGATAATCTCAGCTCTGGGAGGTGGTTTCAGACCCCCCAAAAAAGGGAGGAAAGGCAAAATCCTGATCTTTTTAAGGAACAGAAATCACATTTTTTCCTCTCAGCGGGGCCAGAAAAGAAAAGCTCTGACCTCAAGACCAGCTGCCTGGGGCAGCCTGAAGCATCCAGATCCAGGCTTTTGGGGGGAACCTGCCTCTCCCCCGACCCCAAAGCCTTTCCCTTTGGAAACATCATCCCAGAGAGGCATTTCCCTGCTCGGACCCCACGTGCAGACCCAGCCCGGATTTCCCCGGCAGTGCCGGGGCCAGTGCGTGTTCTGTGGCTCAACAAAATGAAACCAATAAACATCAAACCAAAGTTAAACTCTCCCCCCTGGCACACAGCTTGACACGAAAGCCTAAATTCAAACCATGCCCACCTCTGGAAAAGATTTGGGAAATGGCTCTTGCAGCCAAGCCTGGCCCGGGGGCTGCCCGGGCTCCTCTCCCTGCTGAGACCTTGCAGAGAGCAAAGGGCTCCCGACTTCAAAGGGTTCTTTGAGAGATGGAAAATAGCGGGAATTAGGCAGGGAAGGGCAAATCCTGAGCTCAGGGATGGCAGGACGAAGGGCACAAGTGCCAATCCCAGCTTTAGGGCGTGGGGGCTGTGCTGCAGAGCTCGGTGGGATGAACTTCCTGCAGGGAAGCAGAGCTGGGTCCCACGAGTTTTTGCTGCCAAACGTTCCCAAATCCAGTTACAAAAGGGATGTCCCATCCCTGGAAGTGTTCCAGGGCAGGTTGGACAAGACTTGGAGCAGCCTGGGATGGTGGAAGGTGTCCCTGCCCAGGCCCTTTCCAACCCAAACCACTGTGGGACTCTCTAATTCTGTGAGTTTTGTGCCTGAATGGCTCCAGATTCCATGTTGCTGCTTGATGGTTTTCCAATATTTGCTTAAATTTAGAATAGATTTCCCAAGCTGGTTTTCCAGCAGTAAAATCATGGGATCACAGAGCTGTTTCAGCTGGAAAAAAAACCCCCTGGGATTATCAAGTCCAACCACTCCCAGCACTTCCGAGGCCACCACTGACCCACGTCCCCAAGAGCCACATCCACACGTCTGATAAATCCCTCCAGGGATGGGACTCCACCACTGCCACTGCCCTGGGCAGCAGTGCCAGGGCTGGACCACCTTTTCCACGTGGAAATTATTCCTAATATCCAACCTGAACCTCCCCTGGAGGATCCGAGGTGCAACAGGACTCGAGGTGTGGCCTCAGCAGAGGCCAAGCCAGGATGTGCCCAGCTTGCTTTCCCACCAGGACACACCTCTGGCTCCCATTCCAACCCTGCATGGATTTCCGTGCTGCCTCCCAGCTTTTCCCAGCAAATCCCTAGAGAGGGCTCACCTGGAACCCCACGACTTGGCTCCGAACTTCATCCCAGCTCCCCATCCCTGGGAAGAGGGAGCAGCTCTGCCACTCGCATCCCTTCCCGTCGGCAGCTCCGGCCGTAAATCCCCGGTCCCCGAATGCCCTCGCCAGGGGAGGGAGGGTGCGAACATCCCCTGCTCCTCTCGGCTCCGCTATTCCTGGCGCTCCAGGCTGCAGTAAGTGGTGTTTTGGCAGCTGACTCCGTGTAATCCAAGCGGGGCTGTCAGGGAAATTTGTAGCTCTTTGCATCCCGAGGTTTCTCCCGGCAGCTGTCAGCCCGTTATTGATGATTGGCGCTAATCACGCACCAGATTCCGCACATCAATCACCAGGGGGGAGAANTGGGTGTTTATAAAGCTAATTACTGCCTCAGTGCTGCGTGTTCTGCGCTTGATTTGTGCACTGGCACGTGTTTGCAGCCCTAGAAAGCGCTTTGGGCTCCTCTTCTCACCCCCCCCGCCCTCCCTGAGCACCAGCAGAGGTCGAGTGCTGGATGGTGGATGTTGGAAGTGACAGCCTCAAGTACCTCAAGGGTGCTAATCCACCAGGAAACTTTTTTCCCCCCCTCCATCATATCTTTATTGTGCTGGAAATGGAAGGCACTTCTCTGCCCTCGTGGCTGTCACTGAGCCCGAGTGTCAACGGGACACATTTAGAGCTGGTTCAGTGGCAGATGGAACAGCCCCAAGCCTGGCTCCTCTTGGTGGCACCGGGCCAGGCCCTCCCTGGCCACTGATGGGGGGACAAGGGGCGGCTCCTGGTCCTCCAGCAAGGAAGGGTTGGGATCCAGGGGGGACTGGANAGGCCAAGCCAGGATGTGCCCAGCTTGCTTTCCCACCAGGACACACCTCTGGCTCCCATTCCAACCCTGCATGGATTTCCGTGCTGCCTCCCAGCTTTTCCCAGCAAATCCCTAGAGAGGGCTCACCTGGAACCCCACGACTTGGCTCCGAACTTCATCCCAGCTCCCCATCCCTGGGAAGAGGGAGCAGCTCTGCCACTCGCATCCCTTCCCGTCGGCAGCTCCGGCCGTAAATCCCCGGTCCCCGAATGCCCTCGCCAGGGGAGGGAGGGTGCGAACATCCCCTGCTCCTCTCGGCTCCGCTATTCCTGGCGCTCCAGGCTGCAGTAAGTGGTGTTTTGGCAGCTGACTCCGTGTAATCCAAGCGGGGCTGTCAGGGAAATTTGTAGCTCTTTGCATCCCGGGGTTTCTCCCGGCAGCTGTCAGCCCGTTATTGATGATTGGCGCTAATCACGCACCAGATTCCGCACATCAATCACCAGGGGGGAGAAAAGAAACTTTCTTCACACTGAGGTCATTTGCCCCCCCCCTTCCCAAGTGGCACGGAGAAGAAAAATCCAAACTCTNCAGCAGAGGTCGAGTGCTGGATGGTGGATGTTGGAAGTGACAGCCTCAAGTACCTCAAGGGTGCTAATCCACCAGGAAACTTTTTTCCCCCCCTCCATCATATCTTTATTGTGCTGGAAATGGAAGGCACTTCTCTGCCCTCGTGGCTGTCACTGAGCCCGAGTGTCAACGGGACACATTTAGAGCTGGTTCAGTGGCAGATGGAACAGCCCCAAGCCTGGCTCCTCTTGGTGGCACCGGGCCAGGCCCTCCCTGGCCACTGATGGGGGGACAAGGGGCGGCTCCTGGTCCTCCAGCAAGGAAGGGTTGGGATCCAGGGGGGACTGGAGACGTGCTTGACACTTTATGTCCCTTCTCCCAGAGTTTCCAGGGAGGGTGGGGAGGGGCTGGGATGGAATTCCCAGAGAAGCTGTGGCTGCCCCTGGATCCCTGGGAGTGTCCAAGGGCAGGTTGGAGCCCCCTGGGACAGTGGGAGGTGTCCCTGCCCAGGGCAGGGGGTGGCACTGGATGGTTTTTAATGTCCCTTCCCACCCAAACCATCCCAGGACTCTGAGATTCTCTGATCTCTCCCCACTCACCATCTCTGCTGGCAAATGGTGCCACGGGACGTCAAGAAAACAACTCATTCTCTTATTGTTTGCCTGATTATTATCATCATCATCCTCATTGCTTCATGCCTAGTTCCCCAGTCCCCACCCTTCCCAACCAGCCCCCAAACGATGCCTTTGTCACCAAAACGGTTCCTTCTCTCCTCAACGTGTCTGGTACAAAAGAGGAGCCAGCCTTTGAAGGCAGAGCTTTTATCCTTTTCAAACACGTCCTCGAGTTATCAACTTCAACACAACATCAAGGGCTGCTTTTGTTGGAATAATTTAACACTAATAGTTCGCGAGAGCTGCCACCGCTCCCGGAGCTGTCACGGGCTGGGGGAGACAGTTGGTTCAAAGCAGTGCCAGCACTGAGCTCACTGGGGAGGGTGTGGGGGGGGGGTTTTCCCAAAAAACCCTATTTTTCAGGTTTTTTGAAAGGCAGTTTGGGGCTGTGGCTGCCTGGTTTGGCAGCACTGAGGGGAGGGCACCTGGCTGGGCACGCCAGGTCGCAGCTTTGGGTGGAAAAGTGGCAATTCCACGGGCATGGTTAATGAAATGCTGTGTATTCCATCCCTGGAGGTGCTCAAGTCCAGGTTTGGAGCAAGCTGGGACAGTGGAAGTTGTCCCTGCTCGTGGCAAGGGGTGGAATTGGATCGTCTGGAATATCCCTTCCAATCCCAACCATTCCAGGGTTCTGTGATTCCTGCCCAAGATCCCACCACTTCCCTGGACTCCTCTCCCTGTCAGTCCCACCCTGCCCTTGTGTGTCCCCAAGGCTGCCCCACACCAGCCTCTTCCAGCTGGCACCAGTTCCAGGGAAAGGAGCTGGACCAAAGGGCTCCCACCAGTTATAGGAATATCCAACAGGGAACACCAGTGTTCCCACTTGGATTTCCTGCCTCTCCTGCATTTTAACGTGTCCCCAAGAGCAGCAGCTCTGGGACCTCCTGGGGAACTGGCCCAGCTTGGCAGGACCCCCCTGACCCAGCTCCCAGAGCCTGTTTCCCTGCAGGAGCAGGGACAGGATCCAGCTGGGAAGGGATATTCCAGGGGGATGTGGAGCTGCTGTGACCCTTTGCATCCCTCGGGGCATATAAAGGAAAAATCCAGGTTGGTGCTTCCCATTTTCTGCCTTTCCCCGGAGCCTGGCAGCCCAAAGTCTTGGCACTGCCCCCACAGCCTGGCAGGGTGAAGGTGCCAGGGCTCCCATCCCTTGGGGTGGCCAGGAGGGGCTCCCAGTGGGATCCCTGCTCCAGGGGCAGCTCCAGCTCCCCAGGCTCCCATGGTTGGCCCCCACATGGGGGCAAATCCCTGGATTTCCCGGTGGGATCCCTGCTCCAGGGGCAGCTCCAGCTCCCCAGGCTCCCATGGTTGGCCCCCACATGGGGGCAAATCCCTGGATTTCCCGGTGGGATCCCTGCTCCAGGGGCAGCTCCAGCTCCCCAGGCTCCCATGGTTGGCCCCCACATGGAGCAAATCCCTGGATTTCCCGGTGGGATCCCTGCTCCAGGGGCAGCTCCAGCTCCCCAGGCTCCCATGGTTGGCCCCCACATGGAGCAAATCCCTGGATTTCCCGGTGGGATCCCTGCTCCAGGGGCAGCTCCAGCTCCCCCAGTTCCCATGACTGGCCCTGACATGGCACAAATCCCAGATTTCCCAATCCCACGGGACCACTGCCCATCCCAGCCCACAGCACAGGCAGGGGCAGCCCTTGCCTGGTGAGTCACAGCTATTCCTGGGTGGGCACTTCAATAGTTCAGGGACGTTTTCTTTAAAATATTCCATTATTTTATCATTTATTTCTTGGCCTAAAGGAGCTCTGGGGCACTCTGGCTATAAATCCCTGTTTCCTCCAGCCTTCCCTGCCTTTCTTCACTTGCCTCTCCCGTTTCCTCCTGCTCCTGTGCATTAACAAAGGTGACACAACCCCCTGTGATTTCCTCCTTTGTTTCCCCCTTTGTTTTCCCACAGGGATTGGGAAATAAAAAGACCCAGCACCCCAAACCCGAGGACATGGAGAGCACTGCTGAGCATCCTCCAGTTCTGCTCCCCCCCAAGTTCTTGTAAAAAAAGAGAGCTAAAGTTTAACCAGAGAAAAAAAAAGCAGCAAAAGTTTATTCAGAAAA
>VXBA01006026.1:85856-101553 GCA_013399895.1 Serilophus lunatus
GATGGGGTGGGATGGGATATGAAATCCCACAGAGAAGCTCCAGGACAGGATGTGCCAAGTGCTGCCAACTGAAACCAAAGCCCAGCAATCCCTGCCCCCAGTCCCCAGGTGATTCCCAGAGCTGCTCCATGTCCTGGGCCCATCCAGCTCAGGGGAGCCCCTGGAGCAGGGCAGGGCCCATCCCTTCCACCACTGTCCCCTCAGGGTCTCAGGGCACATCCAGGGCTGGGCTGAGCTCGTTAAACCTCTGCTTTTGTGACCCCTCCTGTCGGATCCACAAATCCAAGCACTCCACTCCCTCTTTGTGCTCCTTATTAATGGCAGCATTTTTTCAGGATTATATAAAAATGAATATTTATGAGACGAGCGTGGCTCGAGAACAAGGATCTTTAAAAGATGCAATTATCCCTAAAAACTTTGGCTTTATTTCCCTCCTAATGAAGACACTGTTTCAGAGCCAACTAATTGGCTCACCCCTCGTTACAACTCCTGTATTCCCTGATTTCCAATTTAAAGCTGTCTGTTCCTCCAGCTTGGAGTGTTGGGTCTCCAAGGAATTCATGAGGGTGGTGGGGGTTTTTTTGTCCCATACAATAAAAATAATGCTTCCTAAACATTCCTGGCATCCTCAGGAGATGAAACATCCTTTTGTTTGGATGGGGAAAATCCGGAATGTGGGATGAAGAGCAAAAAGCAGAGCAAGGCTTTGACAGAAGGTAACAGGGAACAAGTCCTGGCATCAGGATTTCCCGAGGCTGCAGCTCTTTTTCCCGTATTTTTAACTCCAGGCAAGGTCTGCTGAGCCCTGGATATCCATGGGGTACCTCAGCCCCAACCCCTGGCCATCAGCATTCCTGGGAAAACCACCCTTCCAACCAAACACCCCAAACCAAGACACTCCCGGATTTTCCAGAAGGTTCCTGGGAAATGTTTTCCATCAAGAAGTAAATTCTCATCGTAATGAAATATTCCATCAGTATTTACATCAGCCCTGGCTTTGCTTGAAAAGGAGGGAGATTTTCCCCTCCTGCACACGCTGCCAAAGCTCTTCATGGAAAACCAAGGGCTGGGAATCACTTTGTCCCCAGGCAGATCCACCCCGGGGTGAGCAGAGGGGAAGGTTTGCCCCTGTCTCCCCTCCCAGATTCCATCCTTTCCCTTCCTAAATCTTTCCATGTGTGTCCTGCCCAGGTGAGGAGGCAGTGCCACAGCTCTGGATACAAAGGAGAGGAGGGGAGGGGAGGGAAGAAAAACCCCCCTCTTCAAAGCTGCAGCACATTAAAAGGAATTTATGAGATGTGTTGTGTGGGCAGGACGCCAAGGAAATTTAATATGGATCTATAGACAAAGAAACTGTCTGGTTCCACAGAATGAATATTTAATCATGCATGGATCAGGCAATTTCACAGGAGTAATTAAAAGCAGGCTTTGTTTATTGCTAAAAATTAGAGCTCCCCTATTGACCTGGTGCTGGGCTTCTCCTGCCATATTGAACATGTTATTCCCTGATATTCCCTTATTAAATGGGGATTAAGCTGATCTTTCCCCCTTTGCAGATAAGGGCTCCTAAGCTGCCTGGACTGTTTGTGCACAGAGAGGGGGGAAACCCCAGTGGGGAAAACATGGATGAAGGAGAAGGGTCAGGAAAACACTTGTACCTGGAGCAGGAGGCAGAAAGTGATGGGTCAGCCAGACACCCCCTGCATCCACTCGGGGCCAGGGAGGCTCAGGGGTCCTCATGGCCAGGAGGAAGGTGCTGTCCTGGGAAACCCATTGGAGAGAATGGTGGGAAGACTGGCACAGGGTGGGCAGAGGAGCTGTGGCTGCCCCTGGATCCCTGGAAGTGTCCAAGGAAAGGGTGGAGCAGCAGCCTGGGATGGTGGGAGGTGTCCCTGCCCAGGGCAGGGGGTGGGATGGGATGGGATTTCAGGACTTTTCCAACCCGACCATGCCAGGATCGGATGGAAACCCTTCATTCTGGAATGAGGGGAAGCTGGGGCTGGCACTGCTGCTCCTCAGGGCTGGGTGGATGTTCAGTCCCAGCTCCTCCACGGACCAGGGACACCCTGGATTGGCTCCCAAGCAAAGTGACAACCAGGGATCTGCCCCATGGCCTTGAACGCTGCAGTGTGTCAGCAATGTCCCCACCCAGAGAGGGCTGGAGCCACCCGAGCATCACCCAGGGCACATCCCTCAGGGAACGAGCTGATCCTGGAGACAAAATGCTGCTTTTCCTGGAAAAAAATCCCTCTGGGGGAGATCAGAGCCACGGAAGAATCCTGGAATGGGTTGGGTTGGGATTTTAAAATGGTCCCATCCCACCCCCTCGCCATGGGCAGGGACACCTCCCACTATCCCAGGTTGCTCCAAGCCCCATCCAACACCTCCAGCTTCTCTGGGCAGCCCGTGCCAGGTTGGAAAAACGCTGGGAATGTGCCCGTGCTCCCTGGGGAAGCAGGTCAGGAGAAGAAGGAAGACATTCATCAACCACCCCGTGCCCCCAGGGCTCCTGCAGGGAGGAGGAACGCCAAAATTTGCACTTCAAGCATCCCAAATAGTTTGCAAAAGTGGCAGCTGTGGACAAAATACCTGGGAAAGCAAAGCAGCTTTAATGGGACACTTCACTTAATAAGGACTTCACTTAAGAGCAGAGGAAAAGAGCCCAGAGCTCAGGAATAGAGAATTAGGAGCCCAGATTTAGGAGGAAAAATCAGGACCTCAGATTTAGGAGCTAAAATTAGGAGTCCAGATTTAGGAGTGAAAATTAGGAGCCCAGGGTTGAAGAGGAAGAATTAGGAGCCCAAAGTTTAGGAGCACAAATTAGGTGGAAAAATTAAGTGTTTTGGAGCAAAAATTAGGAACCTGCATTTAAGGAGGAACAAATGAGAAGCTCGGGGTGTAGAAGAATTAGGAGCAAAAATTGGGGAACTCAAGGTTTAGGAGGAAAAATTGGGGGGAAAAATTAAGCTCCCAGGTTTGGGAGCAAGAATTAGGAACCCAGGGTTTAGGAGTAAAACTCAGGAGTGTGGATTTGGGAGAAAACCTCAGGAGCTCGAGATTTAGGAGAAAAAATTCGGGGGGAAATTTATGGGCCCAGAGTTTAGGATTAAAACGAGGAGCCCAATGTTTAGGAATTCAAATTGGGAGCAAAAATTGGGAGCCCAATGTTTAGGAATAAAGATTGGGATTCTAGATTTAAGAGTGAAAAACAGGAGCCCAGATTGGGGGAGCAAAAATTAGGAGCCCAGGTTTTTTTAGGAGGAAAAATTAGGAGCAACAATTAGGAGCCCAGGATTTAGGAGGAAAAGTTAGGAGTAAAAATTAGGAGCCCAGTTTTTAGGAGGAAAAATTAGGAGCCCAGGATTTAGGAGGAAAAATTAGGAGTAAAAATTAGGAGCCCAGTTTTTAGGGGGAAAAAAATTAGGAGCTAAAAATTAGGAGTAAAAATTAGGAGTAAAAATTAGGAGCCCACTTTTTAGGAGCAAAAATTAGGAGCAAAAATTAGGAGCCCAGTTTTTAGGAGTAGAAATTAGGAGCTAAAAATTAGGAGTAAAAATTAGGAGCCCACTTTTTAGGAGGAAAAATTAGGAGCCCAGGATTTAGGAGCTAAAAATTAGGAGCAACAATTAGGAGCCCAGTTTTTAGGAGGCAAAATTAGGAGCTCAGGTTTAGGATTTTGACTCCAGAGGGCGAAGGGCTGGGAAAACAAAAGGAAGAGGCAGGGGACCAGCAGGAGCACGGGAAGGAGCCTTAAGGAGCAGTTCGCTGCCGGAGCCCCGCGGCCATCCCAGGAATTTCCAGGCTCCTGCATCCCGGGCTCCTCTCTCTCCCCGGTCCCACCAGCGGCTGGAGAGCGATGAGGAGCTGAGGATCTCCCCCTTTTCTCCTTCCTCTGCATAACTCCGAACGACGGAGCAAATTGGGGCTGTGCGAGCGGAGGGGGCTGATGGATGGGAGCCGACAGCGTCTCTTCCCATCAGGATTATTTATGGAGCATTAGCACCGGGAAGGCTCCGGCAGCAGCTCCCGACTCCTTGGAACAATAAAGGGCCGCCTCCCGAGTCTGCCAGAGTTCATGGAACAGAATAAAAGCCAGGGGTGATGACATTTATAAGCGCTAAGATCTCAAAGGCTGAAAAAAATCCTACTGTGGATGAAGGCTCTGGATCAGATTTTAATAAAAAGGTGGAATTGTGGCCAAGGGCAGCTCGGTTGGAATATTAAAAAAGGTTCCTGCCCTTGACTTGCTCTGTGTTGGCTCTGGGACACCTGGAGACACTTCCATGGCACTGAGCACATGGAATGGCACGTGGGAGTGGCATGGAATGTGGGGATGGAAGGGACCCTCATCCCATCCCAGCCCCTGCCCTGGGCAGGGACACCTCCCACTGTCCCAGGGGGCTCCAACCTGCCCTTGGACACTCCCAGGGATCCAGGGGCAGCCACAGCTTCTCTGGGAATTCCAATCCACCACCCTCCCAGCCAGGAATCCCTCCCCACTATCCCATCTCTCCTGCCCTCTGGCAGTGGGAAGCCATTCCCTGTGTCCTGTCCCCCCAGCCCTTGTCCCCAGTCCCTCTCCAGCTCTCCTGGAGCCCCTTCAGGCTCTGCCAGGGGCTCCAAGCTCTCCCTGGATCCTTCCCTTCTCCAGGGGAACATTCCCAGCTCTCCCAGCCTGGCTCCAGCCCTGGCAGCATCCCTGTGGCTCCTCTGGACTCTCTGCAGCAGCTCCAGGTTTTGCTGGACAGGGTGCTGCCCTCCCAGGCTCCCTCCATCCCATCCCGGGGACAGCAGGACTCCCCAGCTCCAGGCTGCCTCCGGAGCTGCCCCACAAGTTGTTTTCTTGTCTCTCCCACACGTTAATTCCTTAATCTGCTCCTGAACTGGAGCTCAAAGCCCAGGGTGGAATCCTGGGGTGAACTCGGGTGTGGGAAGGAGGGACAGGGATGGAACGTGACCCGTGAAGGGCAAACCCCACCCCCAGTCCCCAGTGTTGTTCCCAGTTGTCCCAGCGTGTGGAATGGGACAGAATTCCTAATTGCCAGCAGGGGCTGCTCCTGAACTCCCTCACTCTCCCCCTTCATTAATCTCCCCAAACATCCCCAAAGCTGCACGTGGTGACCCAGGCCCCAGGATCCCCTGGATAAATCCCTGTCAGCCTGGGAGGCACAGGCTGAGACCCATGACCTCACCTGCAACTATTTCCTTCAGCAGGAGAAAACAATATTTTCCCCTAAACTGGTTGGTTGATGTGGCTCATCAGCACCTGCCAGGGAAGGGCCTTTGCTGTGCCAAGAAGGCAAAGGAACGTTGGGTTTCCTTGGAAAACCTCCCTGAGCCCCCAGTTAGGGGTTGAGAGACAAATTATCCCTTCCTCCTAATGGCTGGTGAGTCTCCCCAAGGCCTCCCAGGTCTCACTTCTCCAAGACATAAAAGCCACGATTTTGTCCCAGGTAGATTTTTCATCCAGCCCATAAAAACTTCCAGCTGATGTTAATGGGGACAGAGTTTATCTCCAGTGGTCCCAGATGGGCTCCTTCCAAGGATGTGCCAAGGCCCCATCAAACAGTAGGACACAGCAGGGGGGGGTGGGAGACACGTGGAGCTGAGCCAGGGAATGGGGGGAAGGCTTGGAAAAGCTCCTGCCAGGCAGCTTTGCCCCAAGGATGGATTTGGGGAGGGGGTTGGTGGAGTCAGTCCCGTGAGGAGCAGCTGGGGGGGGGTCGTCCTGGAGGAAAGGAGGCTCAGGGGGCCCCTGGAATTGTCTGCAATCCCTGATTCCTGACAGGAGCTGGAGGGGGGGGGTCGGGCTCTGCTCCCAGGGAATGAGGGACAGGAGGAGAGGGAAGGGGCTCAGGCTGGGCCAGGGCAGGAATTCCCTCATGGAAAGGGTGGTTGAACATGGGCAGGGGCTGCCCAGGGGGGGTTGGAGTGCCCATCCCTGGAAGTGTCCAAGGAATGATGGACTGGTGGGGATGGGGCACAGCTTGGACTCCATGGGCTGGGAAGGGCTTTCCCAAGCTGTCCTGTGTGGTTACACCCAAGGGCTCCCAAATCCCAGGTCTGCACATGGCAAAGGGCTCTCCTGCAGCAGCACCTTCCCCAGGGACAATCCCAGCCCAGGGCAGGAACCAGGGGAGGGTCAGGAGGGCTCATCCTTGGGGATAAGGGGGATAATGAGGAAGGAAATTGCAAGGAATTCCTTGGAATACGGTGTGCTGCTAATGGGTTCCCTCTGGAGGAGCTCGGCCTCTCCCCATCTGCATCCAATGGCAACATTACCCCAGGACAGGGATGTGTCAGACACAGCAAACCCCAGGAGCTCTTTGTTCAGGGAGAGGAATGAGCTGCACTGGCACAGGTCCACTGGGAACCAGTGGAACTGCTGGATCCTCCAGGTTTATCCGTGGATGTGCTGAGGTCAGTGGTGGGACACCAGGGGCTTCCAGACCCCCTCCTGCTCCTGGATCCAGCCTCCCTGGGAACCCCCTGTCCCTCGGGGTTGCTGGGGTTTGGGGTTGGAGCAGCACTCCAAGGCAATGCTGGAGTCACTCCACAGGGAGACATCACGGAATCCTGGAGTGGTTTGGGTGGGAAGGGACCTCAGAGCCCATCCCACCCCTGCCCTGGGCAGGGACACCTCCCACTGTCCCAGGGGGCTCCAACCTGCCCTTGGACACTCCCAGGGATGGGGCAGCCACAGCTCCTCTGGGCAAACCCAGCCTGTGCTGAGCAATTCCCACTGGACAGGGACAACATGGATCACAGGGACCCCGGGGACCAGCTGCTCCAACACCCACCATCCAGCAAATCCAGAGCCAGGCAGAGGCAGAGCCTTGGCATTCCCACAGAGCAGCACTTCTAGCAGGAAAGGGCTCTTTCCCAGCATTCCATTATCCCTGTTTTCTACCATTGCTCAGCAGCCAAGGGATGGACCCGTGGAGCCTCTTTGGCACCAGGGAATCCACATTTTCCTTTGGCACTTGTGCCAGCAGAGCTGCTGAGTGCAGGAGGCTCTGAGGCCGGGCAGATGCCTTCAATAATCTCCTTCACCATCCCAAAGCCTCCAGGGAAGTTTTGCTTCCTGGCAATTCCTGTGTCTGGGAGAGAGAACCTCTCCAAGCAGGAGAAGGCTCTTTGTCAGGGTCTTGTTGTTGTTGCTTTTGTGGAAAAGCAGGAATTCAGCTGCTGTATTTTGTGGAAGCTCTTCCCAGGCTCTCTGGACACCACACAAGGTCATTAATGTTAATAAAAGATGGAATTAACTCTGGGATCAGCGAGGCTTCCAGGAAACATGTGACATTAAGAGCTGAGGCTGGAATGCTGGGCAGGGAGAGCCCTCCAGCCCTCCAGGAGGCTTTCCATGGCTTCCCAACCTTTGGAGCTGCTCCCTCCCATCAAATCCAGAACTAAGGATCCCTGGACAAGGACAGAGCTGTCCAGGGGGGACATGATGTCCAGGAGGACCATGGACATCAGGGAGAGCATGGAGAGGATCACAGATTGGACCAAGGAGAGCATGGAAAGGGTCACAGAGAATGCCAGGGACATCATGGACATCATGGAGATCCTGGAAATCATGGAAAGGGTCACAGAGAAGGCCATGGACATCATGGAGACCCTGGAAAGGATCACAAATTGGACCTTGGAGATCATGGACAGGTTCACAAATTGGACCTTGGAGAGCAGCCCAGCAGGAGGGACAGGGCTGAGATGAGCAGCAGCTGATGTGGGATCTCCTTCCCAGATCAGGAACCAAATCTTCATCCCAAAAATCATGAGGAAGCCCCGAGCCAGCCCTCCCCTCTGCCCCAGAGCCCTGGCCTTGTGGGATTGCTCCTCATGGCCGTGGTTTGCAGCCCTGGCTGGTTTTCCCATTTTCTCCCAGGCTGGTTTTTCCCTGATAATCCTCATTTTTGGGGGGCTCCCCAAGGGCTCAGGCTGGGAAGCACCTGGAGTCCCCTGCAGCTGTCCCCACACCTTGGTCCCGTGGGGAGAAATATTCAGGAATGTCAGGGAGAGCATTGCCCAGGTACCCCCATTTTCCCACATTCATGGGATTTTAATTCCCCATGGACACCAGACAGCACCACTAAAGGGGCTGGGAGCTTCCTGCTCCCAATTTTGGTTATTTCTGCTGCATAAAATTTACCCAAAATATCAGCACTGGGTTTTCCTGCTTGTTTTTTCTGGAGCATGGAATGAAGGGAAGAGCATTCCAAGGAGGACTTTTGGGGATGTGGAAGAAGCCCAGTGGAGTCCGTGGGAAACACAGGGGCTGGTCACACCCATCTCACCTGCTTTGACCTGTGCAGCCTCTTCAAAGCCTCCCTCCAGCCCTGGAGAAGGGGATGCTGAGAGCTGGGAACGCGCTGGGACNGGGGGGGGGGGGGGCAGGAGAGGGTTTTCCAAGGTTTTCCAGCGGTGGATCCCTGGCTCAGCAGCGAACACGGATCCCAACTCCTGTGCCACACTGACATCTCATGGAAGGAGCGTTTGTTACACCTGCAGGGCTGGAGAGGAACTTCAGGGGGAGGTTCCTGCGGTAAAGGCTTGGATTTTGATGTCCTAAGAAAAGTGGGTTTGTGCAAAAAGCGAATATTTCTCCGGAATTAAAGGACCTGAGTCTGTTTGGCTCAGCCTGGGGGGGGATTTGTGGCTGAAAATTTAACATTTCACCTCCCGCTTCACTCATTTCTGATGATTTCTAACAGAAATAAAAAGACTTTTGGTCCTCTAGAGCGGGGTAGAAAATGAAATTAAAGAAGGAAACGAGGGAATCTTGGGATCCTGGGCACAGGGACCTTCATCCTTCAATCCCTAAAAAGCAGGATGTGCAGGAGCTGGCACAGGGAGAGCTGAACCCAGGGGTGCCCATCCCAATTTCCAGCAGGATTTTGCAGGGGAGCAGGAATGACCCAAGTGGAAGTTGTTGGGAATTTCAAGGTCATCCCTGTGTGTAAACAGGGATCATTCCAGAGAGCAGCCAACCAGCTCCAGGGAAAACAAGGCTGGATCAGCTCCAGGGAAAACAAGGCTGGATCAGCTCCAGGGAATCCTTCCTACCACTTCCAGACCCTCAGTGTTTTATTCCAGATCCTGGCACCTCCCTTGGCAAACCCCCTTCCCAACATTTTCCTGAGACAGAAGTTTCTTTTTCCCTGAGAGAGGGGGAGGCTCTGGCAGAGTTTCCCAGAGGAGCTGTGGCTGCTCCATCCCTGGAATGTTCCACCTGGAATTGTGGAAGGTGTCCCTGTCTTTGGACAGGAGGGGATGAGCTCAAAGGTCCTTTCCCACCCAAACCATTCAGCGACCCTGAGATTCTGCACCCAAGGCTTTGCTAAAATCCTCCAACACCAAATGTTAAAGCACAGTGTCCATTATTCTATGCAATAAACACTATTTATCCCTACAGATAATGAAGAAATGGCTCTTGCTGCCCAAGGCACAGCCCCCAGCAGGGAGGAGCTGCCCCCCAGCCCCTGCTGAGCCTCCCCAGCCCCCAGCTCCCACCCCAACGTCTCTTTCCAACTTCCAAGGCTGAAATCCAAGCCCTGGAGCAGCTCAGCCCCCCAAGCCCAGGGCACAAGAGCATCCCCCTCACCCCAGGCCATCCCACCCCGGGCTGGATCAGGGAATCCCTGGATTCCTGGGAGCACCCCAGGGACCACACACATTCCAGGCAAGAGGGAACCAGCCCAGGGACACGGGGCTGGGGCCACTCCAGGATCCCTGCAGGGCTTTTTTTAGGATGGGGACACACTTCCCAGCTTACATTTTATAGGACACGGTGCTCCTTCAACGTCCTCTAAAGCACTTGCCTCCTGCTTCAGGAGACTTGAAATCAGAATTCGAAGTCAAACAAAAGCAGTGTCTCCACTTAAAAGCCCTTTAGAGGCTTGGAGATGATTAATGTGTTTAAACTATAAACTGGAGCTGTTTTAAGAGGAGATAAATACAAGATCAAGACTTGTGGCTACACAAACAGTGTAAAGAGTAAGTAAACAGCCCTGACAAGTTCAGCCTCTCCTGGAGACGGAGTTCTGGGAGCTCCGGGAGCTCCAACCCCGTCGGGCTCCCACCAAACCCAGCCCCGGCAAAGGGACTTTTTCCTCGCCTTCATCCCGGGGGTGGAGCTGCTGGAAAGGCTTCCCAGAACCACGGGATGGACCGTGGAGAAAATGTCCCCTGGGGATAACCTGCCACCAACCCGGGGCGCTCCAGGGTCATCCAGCCTGGCCCGGGGATGGGGCAGCCGCAGCTCCTCTGGGAATTCCAGCCCAGCCGGGAATTCCTTCCCATTCTCCCAGCCCTTGTCCCCAGTCCCTCTCCAGCTCTCCTGGAGCCCCTTCAGGCTCTGCCAGGGGCTCCAAGCTCTCCCTGGATCCTTCCCTTCTCCAGGGGAACATTCCCAGCTCTCTTTTGCACGCATCCCGTAACATTCCCAGCAGGAATGTCTTTGGGAAGCAGAGACCTGGCTGCAGGGCACCGGCTGTCAGGGGATAATTCCAGGAGCAGGGAGGAGCGAAGCACGGGAAGATTCCTGATGGCATCAAGGGGCCATTTAGCAGGTGACTGTCACTTCCAACAACCGGGATTATCCAGACACCGGGAGAGGAGCCGGGAAACGCTGCTCCTAATCCTGTGTGCGCTCAAACACTCCGAGCCTGGATAAATAGAGTATTTAATTAAACCAACAAGTCATCGTTTATTTTCACATCACAATAGGTTAAACGACTTTTTATTCCCATTTTCCATATCAACAGAGCAGACTTTTTGGTAATAAAAGCTCAAGTCTAATTAACAGCTGGTGTGGTTGTACTTGGCAGCCTGTGAGTAATTCAGCACAAAGCAAACACATTTACTCTAAATGGCTTTTGATTGCAGGGCCGAGCTGCTGGAGGGGGGGAGCTGCGCCAGCCACCTCCTGGGGGTGTTCCAGGGGAGGTGAGAGCAGGAATTGTCCTGCCCGGGAAGGTGGAAGTGGGGGAAACATCTGAATGATCGGGAGTAATAAAGAAATCCTTCTTTGGAAGGGAGTGTGTGCTCTGGAGCCAGGCTGGGAGAGCTGGGAATGTTCCCCTGCAGAAGGGAAGGATCCAGGGAGAGCTTGGAGCCCCTTGCAGAGCCTGAAGGGGCTCCAGGAGAGCTGGAGAGGGACTGGGGACAAGGGCTGGGGGGACAGGACACAGGGAATGGCTTCCCACTGGGATAGAGGGGAGATTGGGGAGGGATTCCTGGCTGGGAGGGTGGGGAGGGGCTGGGATGGAATTCCCAGAGAAGCTGTGGCTGCCCCTGGATCCCTGGTGGCTTCCCACTGGGATAGAGGGGAGATTGGGAAGGGATTCCTGGCTGGGAGGGTGGTGCATTGGAATTCCCAGAGAAGCTGTGGCTGCCCCTGGATCCCTGGGAGTGTCCAAGGGCAGGTTGGAGCCCCCTGGGGCAGTGGGAGGGGTCCCTGCCCGTGGGATGGGATGAGCTTTGAGGTCCTTTCCAATCCAAACCATTCCGGGATTCCCGGGGAGGTGGGAAGGGCAGGTGGTCCCTCGGCTCCTTGTGCCCCCTCCTGCCAGCCTCGGCTCTGGTGCCAGGCAGGAGAATCCCTCGGTGTGGATTCCCTGCTTCCTGCTAAACGAGCTCCTCTTCTCTGGCCAACATTCCAGGAGGGAAGAAGGAGCCACATCCACCCAATGCCCAAACCCCGCAGGGATGCTTCAGAGCCACATCCAGCCCTGGCTGGAACCTGGAAAGCTCCACACTGGGAATCAGCCCAGGACAGAAACCCCCACGAGCCTTTGGAGCTGCGGGAGAACAACCAGGGAGTCCAAAGGGAACAGGGGGCCGGGAGGGGCTTTGATCCCAAACTTTGCGGAGCCTTTGGAGCACGGGCTCTTTGTTTTCCCGGCCCTCCGGAGCCTCCTGGTGGGAAGGGAACGAAGCGGAGGCGCTTGAAAGTCACTGTTGGCCCAAGGAGGCTCAGGACAAAGCGACGAAGGAGCTGCAGCTCCAGGGGATCGCTCAGCTCGGCTTTATCCAGCCGGGAACAGGCTGGGAGACCCCCTGGATCCCTCGTCCACATCGCAGACCCCACGGGAACGATTCCATTGATGACTTAAGGCTTTGGGATTGGGGTTTTTTTTTAATTCCCAATCCTAAATAAAAGATGGATTTTGAGGTTGAATTAAAAGTGTGTTTCCAAGTGGTTTCTCATCCCCCAAAGCTGCTGTTCTCCTCCCATTCCCAGTCCCACAAAACCATCCTTTACACTGGAATTCAGCCCATTCGTTGCTGCCACAAATCCCATTGGCATCCTCTGCACTGGCAGGGGGGGTGGAAGGAATGGTCTTTGTGGTCCTTCCAACCCAAACCTCTCTGGGATTCCAGGAGAAATCAAAACCTTTGGGGAAAATTAAAAAAAATCCATTTGAGTTCACCTGGCTCATTGGACTTGAAGCTTCTGATTGGCCTGAGATCCCTTTTATTGGCTTGGCTGTCTGTCCAGGGCTGGGGATTTTTCCAATAGGAAAAGAAATCCTTGTGAAATCATGATCCAAATGGAAGAAATCTGGTTTTCCAGACTCTCAAGTTCTGCCAAGGCAGCGAAGTCCCTGTTTTTAACATCCCAAAATAAATAAACACAGTCCAGATTTCCTGCCACCACCGGATTTTCCATGTTTGAGCCTCCCCTGATGCTGCAGCTCCAGGTTTGTGCTCCCAGGAGGGATTAATTTTATCCTTATTGGACTGGGGAGGAAAAAGAGTAACAGCACAATCCCCCCCCCCAGTGTCACCACTGCCATGGAAAAGGGATTTTCCTTCCACACAGGACATGAAACACTTGGGTTTTCCCTTTTTTGTTGTTGTTTTTAAAGGAACTCCCCAGTTTGCAAATGTCCATATTTTCAGGCCTCCACTCCAGAGCCACATTTTCTGCTCCATTAAATTATTTTTCCTCTTTCTAAAACCAGAGCTGTCAACCCCAAACCTTGGGAGGAAGAAGGTGGAAATCCAGGCTGGGATTCTCTTCTCCCGTGTTTTACACCTCTGGAAACACCCTCAGCTGAACCTGCTTTAATATTTAAGCTCAGTTTAAAGCTGGAATTATCAAAAAGCCTCACTTGGAGCAGCCCAGAGGGTTTTGTGGTACCTGGATGTCCTGGGAGCAGGTGGAGTTTTCCCATCCTTTGGTTGGAACAGCAACAAACAAGAAACACAACCCCCAAAAAACGGGAGTTTGTCCTTGTTTGGGTTTTCCTGCAAACCTCAGCCCTGAAGGGCCTGTGGACATTGGATTCCAAAGGGGAAGTGTCAGTTTGAGAAAGTTAATTATTTGGAATCTCGTTTGCATGGAAGGGTGGGTTCATTAAAAAGCAGGAGTTGTGTTTAAAGAAGAGTTGGGAGAGGGGAGGGAGAAGAGGGAGCAGCTCCAGCCCCTCTGTCAGAGGGTTTATTAACACACCAGATGAAAGTATTAACGTGGCAGAGCCAAGAATTCCCACTGCAATAACACAGTCGGATTGTCCAAGCTCCAGTAAATATTTACTTTGCTTATTTTTCAACTGAATTTCTCCAAGCAGCTGAAATTGTGTTTCCCAGCTCTGCTCTGGGGCTAAATCTCCAGTAAAACACCCTCCCTGCTCATCCTGGGTTTAATCTCGATATTAGGTTTAAAATATTGTTGTTATTGCAATTGTTTTTTTGGCTTTGGGTCATTGCAAGAGCACTTTGAAACCTTGGGAAGCCAAATCCTTGCAGAGGGCACATCCTGGCAGTGGGGCTCCTGGATTTTCAGCACCTTCCATCCCATCCCTCCCTCCCTCCAATATTCCAGCCACTGGATTTTAGGGAATCAGTTGCAGGAGGAAAACCCCAGATGGAGATGGAAACACCCAGAAATACCCAGATCCAAAGTTCCTCACACTCCCCTTCCTCCACCCAAACCCAAACCCAGGGAATTTTCTGGAACCCAAACCATTTTCCTTCCCAATTCCTCAGTGCTGCTCCAGGACCATCACTGAGCTCCCCAGTGCATCCATCCTTGGGTGAACATCTGGGAATAACCTGGGGGATTCCAGCTGGAAGATACAACCAGAGCCCCAAGCCCACCTCCCAAACTCTGCAGGGATGTTGCAGGGCCTGGCCAAGCCCCAGCCCTGCTCCAGACCCGAGGGAGAGCTGCTCCCTGGCATGGGGAGTGACACCCAGATCCCTCCATCCCCCAGGGTTTAGTCTGGGCTTTGCTGGAACTGCCCCTGGGCTGGGCTTGGGGGAAGGTGCAGCTGTGCCAGGGAGAGGTTCCAGAGCCCCTGGAGCTCCAGAGGTGAGGAGGTTCACCCAGGGATCCTCCAGCTGCCCAGCAAAGAGCTTTTCCCTTCCCTTTCCCTCTCCTTGTTCCACCAAAAGGAAGGTGGGACTCGCCAGCTGCTCTCCCCCATCCTGGGCAATTCCTGCCTGGAAGGTGTTCCCTGGGTGCCAGGAGAAGGCAGGTGCTCCTTTAGCCATTCCCCAGTAACTTTCCAGCTGTTCTCCAGAGGCTGCAGCCCCTGGATCGAGGGGGTTCTGTCCCAGGGGATGGGAGGGAAACGTCCCAACCATTTGGAGCCTGGACAGGGACCCCGAGGAGGAGGACACTCATCCAGGGACCATCAGGATGGGGATAACCCCAGAATCCTGGAATACCCTGAGCTGGAGGGACCCCCATGGATCAAAGTCCTGCACAGGACACCCTAAAATCCCCCCCCCTGTCCCTGTCCAAACCCTCCTGGAGCTCTGGCAGCCCCGGGGCTGTGCCCATTCCAGGGGATCCTGGTCAGTGCCCACCCTCCCTCTGGGCAGGGCCTTTCCCTGGGATCCTACCCAATCCCCCCCTGGCACAGCTCCAGCCCTTCCCTGGGGTCCAATAATCCAAGGCCAGACACTGCAAATGCTCCCGAGCCAGTTCCAAGCCCAGCAGAAGGGTGAGTTCCCTTGGAAGCACCGTCAGGCCCAAGATTTACTGGAGCTCCTGCCCTCTGGAAAGGTTAAACCTCCAGGAGCCAACATGGATTGGGGGCCTTTGCTGTGACCTCCTGCTCCATAGGCTCCTTTAATGGAATTCCTCTGGTTTTTGTCTCCCAAACACCTTCTCCCCCTTTCAGCAGCACCGAGCCTGGAGCCCAAAGCCAATATTTATGCCTTGGATCCCCTTGATGATGCAATCCAGCAACAAATCACTGCTTCAATAATCCAGCCATTTAATCATCCAGAAATGTGTAGAAATAAGAGGATTAGCCTCTATCCCAGGGAATTGTATTTTACAGGCTCCAGGGTTTTTTTCCTAATAAAACAACAAGAGCAGCTCGTGGTATTTTAAGAATAAATCCAAGTATCCAAAGCTCCAGAAGAAGGTGGGGCAGGAGGAGGGAGCAGCAGCTGAAAGGCCTCGCTCAGTAATTAAAGAGGTTTTGCCTAAATCACAGGTTAAATAAAGGAATAAATGATGAACTGAGCAACAAAAAGATGGATTTAACTCTTTTCTGTCCAGTCTCATGGATATAACATGGAAGGGGGAAACTGGGGACCAGGCTCCTGCTTTTCCCTGGGTGATCCAATTGTCCCAGGGCTATTCCTGCTCCTGGAAGTGGCTGTGGCCAAGACAAAGGACAAAGCCCTTTCCCCCAGAGCCCAAATGTGCTTCCCCAACACCCTTTTCCTCCTC
>VXBA01006026.1:101573-119942 GCA_013399895.1 Serilophus lunatus
TTCCTACCCTTTTCCAGCCCCCCCCCCCCCAGGACACTCAAGGACAAGATAATTTTAGCACAAGGTGGATTATTTTTACCAGTGTCTGAATTCCACATAAATCACAGCAGACCCAAACTATTTCTGGGAATTAGGGACATGGATGTTGCCAGGCTGTCACACACCACCCGTTTTCATGGAATCCTGGGATGGTTTGAGTTGGAAGGGACCTCAAAGCTCATCCAGTGCCACCCTCTGCCACCTCCCACTATCCCAGGTTGCTCCAAGCCCTGTCCAAGCTGCCCTTGGACATTCCAGGGAAGGGGCAGCCACTCTGCACAACCCCAGCCCCAGCAGGGCCTGCTCTCTGATTCCAGTCTGGCTCTGGGAGGTGTGAATTCCCACTGCATGGAATCACTGGGGTTGGAAAAGGCCTCCAAGACCATCCAGTCCCCCAGCCCAGAGCACTGAGTGCCACATCCTGGGGCACCTGCAGGGATGGGGATTCTACCCCTCCCTGGGCAGTTCTGATGTTCCCCAACCCTTTCCATGAAGGAATTCCTCCTGGTATCCAAGCTGAGCCTCCCCTCGAGTCCCTGCTCCCAGTGGGGACAGGGCAGGAGCAGAATCCCGGGATTCCAGGATGGTGCAGCAGCTCCAGGTGCCTGGAGCCAGCTCAGCTCACCTGGCCCAAGCTCCAGGATTCCCCTCCCCAAAATGCTCCAGGGATTTGGGCCATGCTTTGATCCCTCCTCCAGCCAGGCTGGAGCAGCTGGAGCTGTTGGGATCAGGCTGGAATGTGTCAGCACAGGCTGGGAAGCTCCCCCCGGAGCTGCCAGGGCTGAGAGCAAACAGCTCCTCGGGATCAGCGTTTTCCAGCCTCCCTAGAGCACAGCCCAGCTCTCCCAGCACTTTGCAGGCACCTTTGGACCACAGAACTCTTGGCAGGGACAGCAGGATAACCTCTCATCTTCCCTGGGAAGGGCTCAGCTAATCCAAAGGCTGCTGGCCTTCCATCCTCAGAAGATGGAAGAGCTGGAGATTGGAGTGTCCTGGGTTTTGGTGCTTTATCTCACCCTGGTTTCCACATCAGACCTTGGAACAGCCCCAGTTCAGCCCCAGCTCCCTGTGTCTGATTCCAGGCTCAATCCTGCTTGTTATTCTCCTGCTTTTCATTACTCAGCAGAGGCTGCAGCCAATTAATGCCAAGAACATCCAAGCAACAGCAGGAACAGAATCCAGAGCCTCCCTGTGACAGGGCAGGGCTGGCAGGATGATCCCACTGCGAATTCCAGCCTCTCAGGGGAGGAATTTGTTCCCTCAAAAGGTAAACACGGAGTCAGCTCCGTGCTCCTGCCTTGCCAAGGAGCTGAAGGACAAGGGAACACAGTGAGGCTCTTCCCTGGCTCCAGGAATTCACTGCCCATCAGCTTTTCCAGTGGGAGAGTGCCCATCCCTGGAGGTGTCCAAAGGATGCCTGGCTGTGGCACTCAGGGCTCTGGGCTGGGGACAAGGTGGGCACAGGGCACAGCCTGGACTCCATGGGCTGGGAGGGCTTTTCCAACCTTAGTTTGGGAGTTCCAGATTGAAGCAGCTGCCTGGAAGTGCTGGGATTTCACAGGTTTCCAGCAGCAGGAACCAGAAAGCACAAAGCAGAGGAGCAGCTCCTGCCTCTGTCAACAGGGCTCTGCAAAATCATGGAGTCACTGGGGCTGGAAAAGCCCTCCCAGCCCCTGGAGGCCCAGCTGTGCCCATCCCCAGCAGTCCATCATTCCCTGGACACTCCAGGGATGGGCACTCCAACCCTCCCCGAGCAGCCCCTGCCAATGTTAACAACCCTTTCCATGGAGAAATTCCTCCTGGTGTCCAACCTGAGCCTCCCCTGGCACAGCCTGAGGTTGTTCCATCCTCTGCTGTGCCAGTGCCTCCCACTGGAGCACGGCCTGATCCCACTGGAAGAGGGGAGGGCTGCCAGGAACACGAGGAACCTGCAGTGACCCCTGTTGAAATGAAGAGCAGCACTAATTACATCAATTATCCTGCCTTTACATCCCACTGGTGACTGTTTGCATGGAAAAGTGACCTCAGCAACGCATCCAACATTCCAGCAGGGACGTGTGGGGGGGGAGCAAACAGATCCCCAGCAAACATTCCTGCTGCTGGCAGTGACTCCAGGATGCCCTTGGATTTACAGCCCCTGCTCTGGAAACGCTTCTGCCACAATAAATCACCCTGTTAATGGGCAATAACAAAGGCAGGACTAAGCTCCCCAAATTTTTTTCCAGAGGGCTCCTTCCTCCTGCCCTGGGGAAGCGTTTGCTGCAATCAGAGCAAAGCTCAAGGGCAACATAAAGGAGGCTTTGGAGGCACTGCCAGCAAAAAAGGCAATTTCCAAAGAGGACAATTTCCCCCCAAAGGCCACTTGCCTCAAAAAGGCTTTTCCATCCTCCCTGACAGCGAGTGGTGGGAGTTTGGCAGAGGAATGGTGGTACAGGCACCTCCTGTTCCAAAGCTCCCATGGAATGTCAGTGGAGACCAAGGAGCAACCACAGGGACATTCCCAGGAAAGGTGGAGCCCAGGGGGAATCTGTGTCAGGGCCCTGGGGAGGGGAAATATGGGAAGAGGAGGGAAAGATGGGAATGACTGCAGAGGAAGGGGATGGGGGTGGGAAAGGGGATGGAACTGGGATAGGGAAAGGAGCTGGAGGGGCTCCTTTGGATGCCAGGAAAATCCTGTGTTCTCTCCTCCTCCAAGCTCCCAGGCCTTGGGAGGTGACCTCAAATCCTCATCCAGAGGGCAGGAGAGATGGGATATTGGGAAGGAATTCCTGGCTGGGAGGGTGGGGAGGGGCTGGGATGGAATTCCCAGAGAAGCTGTGGCTGCCCCATCCCTGGGAGTGTCCAGGTGGGCAGGTTGGGATCCCTGGGACAGTGGGATGTGTCCCTGCCCAGGGCAGGGGGTGGAATGGGAAAGGCTGGAAAGGGCTGGGAAAGAAACACTTTGGCCACCTCCCCTTTGGCACCAGGGATGTAAGAAGGAGCTTTTTGAGTTAATTCAACAGTCCATGTGGCTTTTGGAACCACGTTCTGGAGCCAAATCTTTTCCATGCAGTTTTGAGCACCAGTCCCACGTGTCACTTTGGATTGAACCCAAACTAAAGAGGTAATGCTTATCATTAACAGTCATTATTTCAGTTAATTTAAATGCCACAATTAAGAGCCTTGCTAAGTTTCTCTCCCGATTTCCACCCATTTCCCCTATCCCTGGGGAGCAGCAAAGGGCAGGAAGATGGGAGCCAGCAGGGGACCAGTGGGCAGGCTCGGGGTATCCCGAGGGAAGGAGTTATTCCCGTGCCAGGCCCGGGGGAGGCTCTCCCTGCAGGCAGAGGATCCCGGTGGTTGTCCCACACCATCTAGTGGCACTCGGCAGAGCTGCTTCCCACGGATCCAGCGCCTGTGCAGCTCCTGGGATCCTGGAGAGGCTGGAAAACACCTTCCCCTTCTCCCTCTGCCCTTGTGAGACCCCCCTCTCTGCAGGAGCTGCTCCAGCCCCGGCATCCCAAACCTCGGGAGCACCTGGAGAGAGTCCAGAGGAGCCACGGAGATGCTCCAAGGGCTGGAGCCCCTCTGGAGCCAGGCTGGGAGAGCTGGGAATGTTCCCCTGCAGAAGGGAAGGATCCAGGGAGAGCTTGGAGTCCCTTCCAGAGCCTGAAGGGGCTCCAGGAGAGCTGGAGAGGGACTGGGGACAAGGGCTGGAGGGACAGGACACAGGGAATGGCTTCCCAGTGCCAGAGGGAGATTAGGAAGGGATTCCTGGCTGGGAGGGTGGGGAGGGGCTGGGATGGAATTCCCAGAGAAGCTGTGGCTGCCCCTGGATCCCTAGGAGTGTCCAAGGGCAGGTTGGGATCCCCTGGGACAGTGGGAGGTGTCCCTGCCCAGGGCAGGGGTGGCACTGGATGGGCTTTAAGGTCTTTTCCAATTCAAACCACTCCAGGATTTGCTGATCCTAAACCTTAGTAAGAAAGGCTTTTCCTTATGCTGGAATATCTTTTACCAACTCAACACTCAAACCAGAACTAACTCCCCCCAAAAGCACAATTTGCACACCTGAAGTTAAAGGTCATCCAACCCACACCTTGGGATCCAAGCAGATTCCATGATTCGAACTCCAGAACAATCCCAAGGCTCAGGCAAGGTGCTGTGGTGCTCCCTGAGTAACAACACCAGGGTTTGGGAAGAGCCATGGAATAAAAGGCTTTATTTGGCCACACCTTTGCAGGGACACAGACACAAACTTCCCACCAGATCCATGAGGAAATCCCCCTTTCTACAGACACAAAACATTTCATGAGTTACTTGCACTAAAAAAGTGGGTCTGATATCAAGTCCCCACTATTCACAGCAGGATTTTTGTTGCTGTGAAAACTGAAATATTTTGATGAGCTGATTTACACATTAAATACTCAGAGGTCCTTCTTTCAAGGAGAAATTCTTAGTCCCAAGCTCTTGTTGGTTCCAATAAAAGAGGAGATGGCCTAGAAACACCCTTAAAGTGCATTTACTGCAGCTCAACCAAGAGCAGCCTGTGGGCCTCCTCACAGAGGCCCTGGAGGGAGGGAGGGAGTGATCAGGAGAGATGGATTTGGGGCTATAAAATAGAAAAGCTGGAAAAACCTGCAAGGCAAAAGCCTTGTGTCACTAAGTCTATAAAGATACAGCTCCATATACACGAGACAGGAGGTCTGGAATTCCAGAGGCAGAACCCTCCTAAATCTATGGAAAAGAAACACATCCATGCACAGCTTCTTTGGGATCCCAGGGATCAGCCATGGAACCATTTCCTAGCACAAGCCACTCTAAAAACATCAGCCTGGAGTGAGAACAAAGCAGGCTCTGTGCCATGGAACACTGGCAGCAGATAATCCACCAGGACTGGGAAAATCCAGGATTCCAGAAGGAATTCATGGCTTTCTTCTCCTAAAACGGGAAAGAAGAGAGGCACAAACAACTGTCAGGGACACCAGCTCAGTTCCCTCCCCTCCAGGCCACACTGACCTGTAACCTTGGTAAATTTACATCTCCCAAAGGATCAAAACTTTTTGCTACATCAGCCTCTGAGAGAAGCTGGAGGGACAGGAGAGGGAATACAGGGAGCTCTGGCAGCCACCCCTAACCCTATTCCAGCTGGAATCCCAAGCCTGAAGGGGGAAGGGCAGCAAGGTCAGGGGAAGAACAGTTGTCTAGTGTTACAATTTCTGAGGGAGGAGGAAGGAGCAACCCAGGAGCACTTACTTGGGCTGAGCATGGTGCTGATATCCAGGGCCAAGAGCTGATCCTGCCCTCATCTCCACAGCCATGGAACACTGGGAACACACACCCAGTCAGCCCTGGCTCCCCAGTCCCCAATCCCCATCCACTGGGAACATCCCCCAGTCAGCCCTGGCTCCCCAGTCCCCAATCCCCATCCACTGGGAACACTCCCAGTCAGCCCTGGCTCCCCAATCCCCATCCACTGGGAACACTCCCAGTCAGCCCTGGCTCCCCAGTCCTCAGCCACACTGTTCCCAGGGAGGTTTTGGACTCCCCATTCCTGGAATGTCCCAGGCCAGGCTGGATGAACTTGGAGCAAACCTGGGATAGTGGAAGGGGTTCCCTGCCCAGAGGGTGGGATTGGCTGGGCTTTAAGTTCCCTTCCAACCCATCCCATCCCAGATGCCAGGACCAGGAGAAGTTCTGGGGCTTACCCTGGTTTCCACATCAGTCCATTCTGAGTCTGCAGCATCCCCAGGGGGGTCAGGGTTGGAGGGGGATGAGCGGCGCTTCCTCCTGGGACAGGAACATGTGGAGACAGGACAAACACCCCGGGGTTTGGGAGCTCCTCAGGCACAGCACACATTTTATACTTCCCAAATAAATCTCTGCCCTCAGCAGCAAACTCTGAAAGCACCTAAAACCTCCCAGTTATCTGATTTCAAGCTGAAGGCAACAACTCCCCGTTGGATCACTGGGACCAGAAGCTGTTCCAGGGGCACTACTGGAGTTCCATAAATCCAGGCTTTAAAATCCAAGGCAAACTCACCCTGTGGGAGATTCCTGCTTCAGCGTCTCAATGTCTGTGAACTGCACGGCCTGGCCACCACCCCTGGTCTTGAAAACATCCCCCTGCAACCAAAGCAGGGACAGGAACAGGGTCAGTGGCACAACATCCAACCCAAAATTTCAGGGCAAGCAAAGAAGGGCACAAATCAACTCTGCCCATGGTTGGCCTTCTTGATTTCACTGAGAGTGAGCAGCTACTCTGATGTCCATGAAATAATAGCACAGAAATCAAGTCACAGGTTGAGTTCCAAGAGTTCCATCCCCAGCAGGGACAGGAGTATTTCCAGCTTTGCTTCTGGAACTCCATTCAGGAGAGAGGGATTTTTTAAAACTCAAAGCAAAAGGGCAAAATGGGAAAGCCTGGGATTGTGGGAAATGAACCCAAAGGTTCTTGCTACAAATTCAGAAAAGGTCTGGAGTTGCCTCAGGGAAGGACAGGAGGTGGCAGGAGTTCAGAGTGATCCCAGGAATGATGTCCTGGAGCATTCCAGCCTCCAGCACAACTGGGCCACAAGTCTCCAAGTCTCACTGTAAGTGGATTATTGCCTTTTACCAGAGGAAAGCACAGGAACAATGAGTCAGGGAATCATGGAACTAAGGTTGGAAAGAATTTTAAGACCAAGTCCAACCATCAATGTGTTCAGCACTGAATTGTGTCCTCGAGAGCCCCACTCCCGTGTGTTTTGGACACTTCCAGGAACAGTGACTTACAAAACTGACTTTTCAGGAATCACAGAATTGCTGAGGTTGGAAAAGCCCTCCAAGACCAAGCTGTGCCCCATCCCCACCTCGTCCCCCAGCCCAGAGCACTCAGTGCCACCTCCAGGGATGGGTGCCCCACCCCTCCCAAGGCCCTCCCACCCTCACCAGGAAGAAATCCTTCCTGAATTTCTGAGGGAAAACGACACAACCAACCAACCCTGTAACAGATTCCCAACCCCATTTGTCAAAGAGTCCCAAACCACCTCCCACACCCCTCTTTCCAAGGCTGCAGGACCGACCCCCAGCAGGAGGCTCAGCCCACCTCCCCGCGCCGCGTTACCTTGATGACTTTGGTCTCGATCTCCCCGTCGGAGGCCAGCTCCTGGTGTGTCAGCATGTACTTGTCGCACTTGGCCAGGGCCCTCTCGCTGGCCACGGCCACGGTGATGGCGTGGGGCACCTGGGGCTGCAGCACTGTCTCGGTGGGCACGTGGGAGGGGGGTTTGTGATCCACCCAGCGCTCCCCGGCCGAGCGCGAGCGCCGGTGCCGCAGGCGGACGGGAGGGGGGCTCTGGGAGGGGGGAGACAGGCACAGTCAGATCCCCCAGGCAACCCGGGCACGAGGTGTTACACACTTAAGGAGGTTTTCTCACTAAGGGTTGGTAAGGGTCTTCCCAAATTTCTGTGGGCAGATTGGAAGGAGGGGGTTGTCCTGCCAAATCTACACTGGAACAGCTCCCAAGGGAGGTGGGCACAGAAATCCAGGTTTGGTAAAGCTCTTCCCAAATTTCTGTGGGCAGATTGGAAGGAGGGGGTTGTCCTGCCAAATCTACACTGGAACAGCTCCCAAAGAAGGTGGGCACAGCTCTGAGGAAATCTAGGTTTGGGTAAGGCTCTTCCCAAATTTCTGTGGGCAGATTGGAAGGAGGGAGTTGTCCTGCTCTCTCCACACTGGAACAGTTTCCCAGGGAAGTGGTCACAGCTCTGAGGGTGACAGAGCTCAAGGTGTGTTTGGACACCACTCCCAGGAACTGTTGGGATTATTGGGATCCTGTGCAGGGCCAGGAGTTGGACTGGATGATCCTGATGGATCCAACTCAACGTGTTCTAGGCTTGGACAACACCTTGATTTACCTGAGCCACTGTTTCAGCGCCAGAAGTTCCCTGATAAAACATTTGCATGGAAATAAATCTAATCAGAGCTCCCAGTTTTAGTGCAGAGGGGGAAATCAGGGAAGAGTCTGGAGCACGGATTTGAGGAGACAGACACAAGGTAAAACATGAGGACACTCAGAGCTCAGGTCAGACTCACACACACTCAGCTCCAGGGAAGCTCTAACAGGCTCAGTTTGGGAACAGCACTGGCCTGGGAGAGGCACTCAGGGGAAAGCTCTACTCTGAGCTCAAGGCAAGAACTTGAAGGCAGACTAAGCCCCACTACATTGAGCTCTGGAAGGAGCAGCACTAACCCTGCAGCATTGATCCTCTTCTATCTCTAGCTCCTCTCTATGCCTGGGCACCTCCAGGACGCCAGTCCAGCACATCCCCCGCCTTCTGTGGGAGCTGGGACAGTCTCTACTTGGCTCTGCTTCTTGTTTAGTCCTGGCTTTAGAGGTGCCACTGCTTTGCTGGCGTGAAGGGGTTTTCTGCTCCCACTCCAAGACACAGGAGGCCACAGAAATGCTGCTACAAGAGTTAGAACGTCTGGGCCCCTGCTGGTTGTGCCCCACCTGAGCAAAGGCACCAGAGCTCTGCAGAGAAGGGACACAGGTTAGTGACACACAGCTGGCACCTCCTAGAGCCACACAGCAGGGACAGTGGGCACAGGGACAGGGACAGCAAAGAGGGAGGGGTTTTCCCAGTCCTGGGAACAGCACAAGGTGGAGCTCAAATAACGAACAAACACATGAGGAGACAAAGAATTCAAAGCCAGTTTAAGCCACATGGGAACTACTTGGGAACTACTTTTTAACCAGCACTTCAGTTCAGCCTTAAAATGTGCTTTTGCTGCCTCAAGGAGTGTTTGGAGGGAACTTACAGGTCCTGGGGGAGGAGACAGGGACCTCTGGGCAGGCAGCTCCCGGTCCCTTTCCCGGGAAGGCCTCTCTGGCCTCTCAGCCCTGGGCTCAGTGACAATGGCCTTGAGCTGTTTCAGCTTCTCATCCTTCACCCACAGCTTGTTCTGCATTTCCAGCTGCTTGGCTGCCACACGACGCTCCTGCAAGGACAGGGAGGGAAGGCAGGGAAAACAGGATCACTGAGAAAAGGGCTGGAAAAGCCCTCCAAGGTCAGAGTCCCAGCTGTGCCCCACCATTCCCTGGACACTCCAGAGATGGACATTCCAACCCCCCTGGGCAGCCCCTGCCAATGTTCAACCACCCTTTCCATGAGGGAATTCCTCTCCTGGCCCAGCTGAGCCCCTTCCCTCTCCTCCTGCCCCTTGTTCCCTGGGGGCAGAGCCTGATTCCCCCTGGATCCACCCTCCTGCCAGGAGAATGTTCCCCCTGAACCTCCTTTTCTCTAGGATAAAACACAAGTAGTTGTGCTGGAATTTCACAAGGAATTCCCCATGGAATGAAAATCTTCCCCACTAATGTACAAGCTGTTGGAAATGATGCCATATCCAGCTAAAGACAGACTTCCCAGATTATAAAACAACACCATATTAACACCATGATTCTTTTCTTTCCTAAATTATGGCAAACGACAACACGCCTAATTAGGGTTTTATCAAGGATCCTGAAGCAGCCAATAGCCCTGCAACAGTAAAAATTAATCCCTCAGCTTCCCTTTTCAGAGCTGAGCATAAGGACAAAGGGGAAATTCCAACACCAGCCCTTCTGCTGCCACCTGCCAACACCAGGGAATCCCTTCCTGGGAGCGACCCAGGGCCAAAGGAACAGATCCCAGCTGCTGGAATGTCCCTTTGCAGCAGCTCAGGGGCCACAGCAGGGCACTCACACACTCCTTCTCCCACTTGAGGGTGGTCTCTGCCACCATGCCCTGCAGCCTGGCCTCCAGCCTGCGCTTGTCCGACGCCTGGCGCTGCAGTTTCTGGCTCTGGCTCTCCAGTTCCTGCTGCAGATTCCGTTTGTCCTCCTCATAAATTGTTGTAGTTTTCTCCAAAATCTCAATCTGCAGGAAGAGAGGAAGGATTTGGCTCCGCTCCTGAGTGGCACAACCATCTGAGACCTGATTTCCCAGTTGTATTTGACAGTAAATGGAACTTTTCAACCATAAACTGCCCCTCTAAATGTACTAAAAAAGCCAAAAGAGTGTTCAAAGTCCCCTACAAAATCTTTTTTATCTTGTTTCCAACATCCAGCAACTCCTGATGGCACAAAACTTGCCAAGTGGTACATAAAGAATGTTTTGTGCTTGAAAACAACCAAACTGACCTTGTATTCCAAGGTTTTAATTTTCTTCTCCAAGCGTTCCAGCTCCAGCCTCTGCCCTGATATTGTTTTCTCCTTTTCAGACAGTTTTCCTTGAAGATAATGTTCCTTGGATGAAACATTGGAGTCAAACTCCTGCAGCATTGTTTTCAAGGCAAGCACTGTAAGAGAATTGAGATATTTTACTTCTCACCTTATCTCCAAAAATCCAGAGCAGCTCTGCTTCCCCCCTAAATAAAGCCACCAGCTACTTAATTACCTCAAACAGGGTTGAAATGATCAATTTAGACAAGACAATTCCTCCCTGTTGGTACAGAAGGGGTCCCTGAGGTGTAATAAGGGCACCAAAAATGGGCTCTGCACTGATGTGCAAATTCTTACCATTCTTGGCAAACGCCTCTGACAACGTCTGCCTCATTTTGTGGCGCTGCTCCAGCACCTCGATGAGCTTGGGCAGGGTTTGGTCATCATTGATATCCAGGAGCTCACATGAAGGCAGTGGGGGGAAGCTCTGCAGAGACATTTCTGGCTCTTCTGTCTCTGGGAGATTTAAAGGAAATCTGTCAGAGAGGAAAATCCCAAAGGACACCAAACACACACATTCAGTCCCCAGGATGGTGGAACACACAGAACTGGGATAATTAATGAGAGCTACAAGTTTCCAGAAGAGATGAGAGTGTTGGGAAGGATTAAACCTGACATCCTTGACTCACTGCTTTACAAAACCTCCAGGCAACTCTGGCTTTCTAAAGTAGGCCCTAAATACCCAAGTTTGGTCCTCAGCACAACTTCCTTCCAGGAACTGCAAGTGGAGCATGGATTTGTCATCAGGAACCAGGAATTCCTCTGGACTTGCCCAGTGCCTGGGTACAGGTGGCACTGCAGGGTGCCCAGAGCAGCCCTCACTGCTGATGGGGCTCAGCACTCACAGGGCAGGGGAGAGCCTTTGCACTTTTACAGCTCACTTAAGTTGGGAGTTAAAGGTTGTTTTCAAACAACAGGAAACTGCTGTAACCATGCAATCCTGGAAAGCTTTGGCTTGGAAGGGACCTTAAAGGTCATCCCATCCCACCTCCTGCCGTGGGCAGGGACACCTCCCACTACCCCAGGTGGCTCCAAACTGGCCTTGGACACTTCCAGGGACGAGGAACCCACAATCCTCTGGGATAACCTGTGCCAGGGCCTGCCCACCCTCCCAGCCAGGAATTCCTTCCCGATATCCCATCTAACCCTAACGACCTTCAGCTTCAGGCCATTCCCTGCGTCCTGTCCCTCCAGCCCTTGTCCCCAGCCCCTCTGCAGCTCTCCTGGAGCCCCTTTAGGCTCGGGGAGGGGCTCCAGGGTTCCCCAGGGGCCCGTTCCCCCCTGGCAGGCTCACCTGGAGCCGCGGGGCCTCCCCTCAGCTGCAGCTTGCGGCTCAGCTCCTCGCGGAAGGCCTGGTTGCGCAGGCGCCGGCCCGGGGTGAGCCCACACAGGGGCCTGTCCACAGGCCTGGCCACCTCCACCTCCTGGGTCATCTCTGCAAAGCGCATCACTTGCTGCAAGAGAGGAACAGGGCTCACCAGCCAGCTGGGGCAGAGAAGTTGGAGGAGGTGTTATCCGTCAGAACGTCGAGGAGGTCCGGCTTGGGATCCCGAAGTGCAGCAGGAACACCTCCCCAAGAGGTTCTTGGCATTCCCAAGAACAACTCTTTGACCCCAGGCCCTGAGGAACCAGGAAACCTGGTGCACACAGCTCCTGGGAGTGCTGTCATGTTGAGGTGTTTAATCCCTCCTAAGTTGTAGTTTCAAGTGGAAGAAATAAAGTTTGGAGGGAATAATTTCCCTGCAGTATTGTAATGGATGACCTCAAGTGCCCCAACAAGGAAAATGATCATTCCTCTGGTCTTCTCAAGCACGAGAATTCAGTGACAAACACGAAGAAAGAGCAGGAGGGAAGGGAATGGGATGTGCAGGGGGCTCACCAGGCTTTCCTCATAGTCCTCAGCTTTGGGATTGACACACACGATCATCCGAACCTTCCCTTCTCCATCAAAGTAGTTCTTGAAGAGATGAGTCAGTTTGGAATCTCTGTATGGGACCATCTGAAAGGAAGGCACAGGGAAGATGTAGTTCAGTTGCCATTATTCCAGCTCTTCATTAAATGAAAGGATAATCAGGATAGTCAGAGCTCCACACCTTGTTTGTTCCATACAACTGGTTTTCCCGCAGAACTTCGATGCACGTTCTCAGTGTCATCAGTGACTGATTGATGTTCCCTGAGGAAAACCAAAGGCAAAGCAAAACACTCCATCAACAGCCTCTTGGATCACACTCCCAAATTATTTAGCAGCTGGTTGAAGATTCAACTGCCTGTTCCAGAGAACTGCTCCCACCCACTGAAGGAGCAGGGGAAGTGCTACTAAAAAAACCCGTGGTTTCCAAACTGGAGGATTGAAGGTCATCAAACTCAGGCAATTAATCCTCCCAACAGAGCACTCCAGTCCTTCCTGGGATGGCTTTACCAGGAGCACACTTAGCCCAGGGAATTCCCAGGTGGCTCCTACCTGCTTCTCGCAGCCTGTTCCCTTCAGCTTTTGTCCTGTTGGTTCTCTCACTTCCAGCCAGATCCACCAGGGACAGCTGGCTCAGGGTGATCTGCTCCTTGTCCTGGCACAGCAAACAAAGGCTGTTAGGCTGGGTCACCTCCAGAGTCCTTTGAAAGGGGTGGGGACCCCTCACCCCCCAAAGCAACAGGAACAACTCAAAGGAGCACAAAGTGTTAATGAGCAGAGAGGGGATTTGTGTAGCACCATCAGCTTTGCCTGGGAACTTTAGCAGCTCCTTTTTGTCTTGGGCCACGAGTTTGATTTAAGAACTGCTCTCCAAATTCTAGATTTCTAAGAAAGGAAAAGGTGAAACCCAAAGGAATCAGCAGCTTCACCCTCCATGTAATGCCTTGTTTTTGTGACAAAAAGGGGGTTCGTTCTGTCACCTGGAAATTCCAGGAGCTGTTTCCCAGGTTCAGCACCTTTCCCAAGCTCCACACACAGAACTCCCCTGGGAGGAGCTCAGGACTCACCTGCAGGACATTGTCTCCATCTGCATCCAGAGGGGCCTGAGCCAGTTTGATGATGAAGACGCTGTGGGAGCGACTGGACTCCCGGTTCAGCTGAGTGTGGGCAATGCGCCTCCTCTTCTGCCCTGCACAGAGCCAGGCCTGGCACAGCTGCTCCCAGCAAAGCCAAGCCTAAACCTGCTCCCTCTGACACAGCTGCTCCCAGCAAAGCCAAGCCTAAACCTGCTCCCTCTGACACAGCTGCTCCCAGCAAAGCCAGCCCTAAACCTGCTCCCTCTGACACAGCTGCTCCCAGCAAAGCCAGNTGCTCCCTCTCACACAAACCACCCAGCAAGGCCAGGCCTAAACCTGCTCCCTCTGACACAAACCACCCAGCAAAGCCAGCCCTAAACCTGCTCCCTCTCACACAAACCACCCAGCAAAGCCAGCCCCCTGCTCTCAGCCTGAGGTTTCCCAGCTGCTCAGGGAAGGGTCACATGGGATATTGGGAAGGACTTGTTCCCTGGGAGGGTGGGGAGGGACAGGTTGCCCAGGGATGTTGTGCACTCCACCCCTGGAAGTGCTCAAAGCCAGGCTGGAGGGGCCTCAGAGCAACCTGGGCTGGGTCAAGGTGTCTCTGCCCACGGCAGGAGGTGGAGAAGGATCTCGGAGCTCCTTCCAACCCAAAGCATTCCAGAAGCCAGGGATTTGCAGGGAATTGAGGAGGATTTACCTCTCCAGAACACTTCAAAGGCTTCCTCTGTGGATTTGACCTCCACCTCTGTGCAGCCCGTGACGTACATGTTGTGGTTCTGGTCCTCCCGGAGCATCTTGGACTGGGGAGGTCTTTGGGACAGAGGGGGGAGAAAAACCAACCAATCAACAGTGCCAAATGTGGTGCAAAACTCAGAGGGAATGAATCAATGATCTGTACAGAGGGGGGAGGAGGAAATACAGGGACAAGGACACACAGCCAGCCGAGATTAGTGACACTTAGTGGAGTAGCTGCTTCTAATTGCAGGGTTTTTACTGGCAGTCACTGCTTTGGTGGCAGCTCCTGCTTCTCTACAAGCACACAGAAGCACAGGGGCTTTCCCAGCACTCAGTATTTGCTAGTAAAGCAAGGACAGACAGGGAATCAAGTCTATTTTCTGCTTCTACTGAAGGAAAAGGGCACTTTGGATTAGTGGGAATAAGATGCTGTGCACATACATAAAGTCTCCATTTCGCACAGGGGTGTTGCAACTGTTCCACCTACCAAAAAAACAGGGTTACAGAGATTAAATCACTCAGTTTGTGGCTAAAATCTGGCCATAGATAACACCCTGCAGCTTCCAGAACTAGAAATAATCCAGGGTTCTTCCTGGGCTGGGCTTTGGGCACAGGCACAAGACTAAACTAATTGAATTGCTTCTAAACCCCTTTTTCAGAGCAGTACCCTGGAGACAGCTCTTGGTGTTTGAGAGCCAGAGCCTGCTCTGCTCTGCTTGGTCTTTGTAAATCATAAAGATTAATTAACATTCTGTAATTAACACACCCACTGATGGGCTGCTTGAATGGATTTAGAATTGAAATCAATGCATTCAAGGTTTAATTTGCAGATTTTTTTCCAAATGTGTCAAGATTTTCTGATTTCAGGCACCAGCCAAGGACACACACCTTTGCAAAAATATCCATATTTTCATTGATGAGACAATTCCTCTCTGGTTCTGTGGGAATTACTGACATCAGGTGAAACCATTTGTAAATTTGTTTTGACCACAGAACAACAAACCAGCATTTTTCACCCATATTTTCCAGGGGAAAAGGGTCAGCTGTGGAATTGCTCCTGCCAGGAGCAATGCCCAGAACAGCAGGAAGAATTCAGGATCTCAGTGGGGTCCAACACTCTGCCCAACAAATGGAATTGCTCTCCCATGACAAGGAATGAGCCCCAAGTCTTGGCAGCAGCACCTGGCGCCCAAATATTCCTGCCTGGAATTCTTCTGCCATGGCTTTTTTGCAGGATTGCTGCTCCTGCAAGAGCCCAGGTGGAGCAGGAAGCCCCAACTCACTTGGGTTTGATGGGCTCCAGGGCAGTTTCCTCCAGGAGGTCGTAGATGTAGTTGTTGTAGATCTCAATGTAGGAGACAAAGACACTGTAGACATTGTCCTCCTCCACCTCCTCCACCCTGCAGTGCTCCTGCACGTTGATCATGTCAGCAAACTCGGGGTCCAGCTGCCTCCTGGGGGACACAAGCAAGGAAATGCTCAGTGTTCTGCAATATCTGGGGATTCCTGGGCTCTTCTGGGCAGGAGAATCCTTGGGGATTGTCCCTTCCCTGATTCTCTGAAAAGATCTCCAAACTTCACTTCATAGTGTTCTTACTCCAAGTCACAGCATTTTACCCAGGAAAACAAACTCCTATTGCCTGACTCCAAGTCTTCTAATCAAAAGAATTGAGCAATTGTTCAAACCCCAGGAAATACACTCCCTTTTCATTAATGTTTTATTAATTAATACCAACATCCCTGCCCATGGCAGGGGGTTGAACTGCCTGAAATTTAAAGTCCCAACCCAAACCATTCCATGTTTCTGTGATTTTTTCTTTATTTCTTCAAGGGAAGGATGAAAACACCAAGAGAAGTTCAAACCACACCAACAGAGTAACATTTGGAGCCAATAAATTCCCTCTGAGTGTCCCCAGAGTCACTTACTTCCCAGATGGAGTTTTTGGGACAGGCAGGGCATCTCTTTTCTGCCTCTCTAACAGAGCATCCACCTCAGTCTGAACATCCACCCCGTTCTTGTCATCCAGCTTAAAAACCTGGGCACAATACAAAGGGCAAAACTAATTATTTGATCAAGCTGGCACCTAATTAATTGGAATTAATGCCACACCCCTCCCCAGCACAGGGTCTGCTGTTCATGCCAGGCAGATGTGAGGGAAAAGTGGTGTTTCCCAAATAACAAGGTTTCGTGACAGCTCCCAAGGAAGAGATTTCCAGGGATGGTTCTGTGTACTGGGAGAAACAAGGATATTGAGTTGGAGCATGAGAACAGCCTCACACCTCTGTTAATTGGTCTAATTGACAAGGTGCTGATCAAAGGCTGGACTCAGAACCTTGGAGGCCTTTTCCAATCTGCATTTTAGATTGTAGATAAGGTTTCCTGAGGCTTTTGGATCTGGTGGCTGAATCTCATCCCAGAGCTCAGAAAGCTTCCTCTATTCTTTTTTTTTTCCAACTGTTTTTAGAGTTAATTAAAGAATAAGAACAGTTTAAGGGCCAGCCAGAGCACACATGTCCAGCCAAGCTGCCTCCTGGGCCCTGCTCCCCAAATCCCAAGGGAATGGGCTGGGCTGGTTTCTGTCTCCCTCCAGGGCAATGACAGGAGGTTTCTGTGGAGCAGGAGGCCCAGGGTGGTGCTTTGGGGCTGGAAGGGGGGAAGGCACTCACAAATCTCTTGGCCTGGAAGGGCCCAATGCTGTTGAAGATCATGTCCAGGCAGCGAGGCAGGAGCCCCCCATCCCCAGGGGAGCCTGTCATGGTGTGTGTCTTCCCACTGCCAGTCACTCCATAGGTGAACAGGAGACCTGGGGGAGACACCAAAGGCATTTGGGAAAAGCAAGGGCTCCTCTGGGGCATTCCGCTGTCCCAGCACATCCCAAGTGTTTGCAGCTCTCCCTGGTCATTCCCACTGGAATCACCCACTGCCCTCCCCGGGACAGGGCACTTGGAAGGCAAAGGGGGGATGTTCCTGAGGAGTCTGACACACACCAGCACTGTGGGCTCACTGGGGAGGCCCTGGAATGGGATTCCCAGGGGACCTGTGGCTGCCCCAGCCCTGGAAGTGCCCAAGGCCAGGCTGGAGCACTGGGATAGTGGGAGGTGTCCCTGGTTCACCTGCAAGGGCCCTTGCCACCCACAGCACTCCGGGGTTCTGTGCCTGGCAGATCAAAGCCCACCCACACCTCTGCAGTCAGTCCTTAGGGGGACAATTCCTCCCTTCCTGCAGGGAAAACTCCTGCTCGTGGTGCCCAAAAAGGGGAGCCCTTTTCACAGGTAACACACAGGAACAACCAGCTTCAGGAGGGAGAGTCCCCAGGGTGTTGTGTGAGGAGCTGAAGCACAACCCCATGGCCATGGTTCCCTCCCTGGGCTGAGCAGAGCTGCTCACTCACCGTTCTTGCCCCGGATCAGATCCTCCACCAGAGGCTTGGCCACCACGTCAAAGAGCTCCTTCTGAGCCACCAGGGTGCCAAAGACTTCCTTAAAGGAATACTGGGTCTGCCAAGAGAGGGCACAGCCCCTGGAGCTGCAGTTCCCGTGGCCACAGCCCACTGCTCCCCAAAATCCCTGCTTGCCACCCCAGGACACTCCCCACAGCCCAGAACCACCACAACTGAAACCAGCCTTGGAACCCAGATTGCTCCAGTCACTGGGATAACTGGGAAGAGCAGGAACAGCCTCATTCTCCCAGAGCTTCAGGCCAGGCATGAGCAGAAGGATCCCAGTGACCAGAGAATTCCCAATTTACAGCTTCAAGGGGGAATTTCCCCCCCCATCATCCACACAAAGAGAGGAACAGCCCCCAGGCTCCAGCTGAGCTTCTCCAGCATCTGCTCCTTAGAAATCTGTGTCCTTTTCCAGCCAAGCCTCACTTTTCACTCACCTGACTTTATTTCTTTTCAACAAATCTGGTCATTTTCCCATCAAAACACTTTCTGGGGTAACTATCAAAATTCCAACTTTTTGACCTAAAGTTTTTTTCCCAAAAACTCACGAATCTTTACCCATTCTATTGAACCCTTTGCCCACCCCTTCAGGCACTTCCTACAGGAATTCCCCGGGGGCCCGAGGTTGCAAAGAAAGGATTTGCCACCCCCACATCCCTGCCCCGGGATTCCCAGCCCTGGGAGTGTCCCTGGGGCGGGGCAGGTCCCTCCCCCCGGGAATGGCGGCTCGGTACCTCCCGGTACTCGCCATTCCGGATCACTCGGTAGCCCTCGGGCGGGTGGATCTGCACGGTGCTGTCGCTGATGACCTCGATGCAGCTCTCCTGCTCCGGCCGGCTCAGCGGCCGCACCCGGCAGTACACCTGGGCAGGGCGGAGAGGGGAGAGAGGGGGATAAACGGGGGGATAAACCGGGGGAGAGAGGGGGATAAACGGGGGGAT
>VXBA01006026.1:133315-144345 GCA_013399895.1 Serilophus lunatus
CTCGGGCAAACCAGGCTCGGACAAACCCCGCTCGGCCAACCCCGGCTCGGACAAACCCCGCTCGGACAAACCCCGCTCGGACAAACCCGGCTCGGACAAACCCCGCCGGCCGCGCTCCCGGCTCGGGAGAGAATTAATTCTGGCTCGTCTTGAAGTGGAACAGGAAAAAGGCAACAAAATCAAACCGGAAATAACTGTGGCCAAACGCTCCCCGATGCCTCGGGATCGGGAGCAGGCTGCGAGGAAGTGGAATAAGGGCAGGAAAAAATATTAACTCCCAGCCCCTCCCTGAGCATCTCCAGCTCCAGGGGCCTCTGGAAAACCCCCGCACCCGCTCACCTGCCCCCGGGGAGATCGGGAAGCTCAAACCAACCCTCCCAGAGGTGGAGAGGGAGATGCTCATTCCCAGATTGTTCCCAGATGGATGGGGGATCCTGGCCAGCCAGGGTGGGACCCCGGGGCTCTCCCCACAGCACCGGGAAAACAGGGACATTTCTGCTTTTCCTCCCCAAATCCACTCTTGCTACGGCAGCCACTGGGAAAGGGTTTCACAGTGTTTGAGGAGAGGGAGAGTGTGGAAGGATGGAGAAGAAGGATGGAGAAGGATGGAGAGGGATGCTGGGCACTGCTCCTCCTGTTAAGGAGCTGGAAAACCAGAGCCAGGAGTAGTGAACTGCTGGAGGGTCATTCCGTGGATCCTGCACTTCAATCCCACAGGAAAGTCTCTTACATCCATTCCTGGGAGTTAACCCTGCCCTGCCCGTGCTGGGGCACAGCAGCCCCTCGGACACAGCTTCTTCCCAGGGCTCTGGGATCCCCACTCCCACCACTGGGATGCTCCAGAGCCAAGATCCTGCTCGACTCCCAATCCAGAGCTCACCCACTGTCGGGAGGCAGCCCCAGGGTGGACACAGGGATTTGCACCAGTGGATCCAGGAATGGGTTCCTTAGGGAAGTGACCCCTGGAGAGAGCCAGGTCCCACCAGCAACACCCAGACCCCAACGGCCTCAAACTCCAACAAGAGTCATCCCTGGCAGCAAACACGGCAGGGATGAGCCAGGGATGCACAGGGATGCAGGGATGAGCAGGGATGCACAGGGATGAGCCAGGGAAGCACAGGGATGCACAGGGCTGCACAGGGACGCAGGGATGCACAGGGCTGCACAGGGACGCAGGGATGCACAGGGCTGCACAGGGACGCAGGGATGCACAGGGCTGCACAGGGACGCAGGGATGCACAGGGCTGCACAGGGACGCAGGGATGCACAGGGATGAGCAGGGATGAGCCCACCTCCCCAAGTGCCACATCCACACACCCCTTAAATCCCTTTGTGCCACGAGTTTCAAACCGGGGGAAACTTCCCAGCACCCAAGGGCTGAACCGCAGCAGAAAATCCGGGGGGTTTTGCAGGAAAACAGGGCTGGAGCTGCAGCACAGCCAGGGGAGCAGGACGGCCCAGGCTGGATCCAGCACAGCCAAGAGCTTCTGCCGGGATTTGTCCCCGGGGGCAACGCCCTGGAAGAGGCCCTTGGAGAGGGGAAGCTCCCGGCTCGGCTCCCAGCGGGACACCGGGTGCTGATGGAAACCCCAGACCTGTGGGGAAGGTCCGTGCAGCCCAAATCCCCCGGGAGGGACGTGGGAAGGGGAGGGGACATGGCCGCAATTCCCGGGCAGCTCCACCCCCCGCGATCCCGGCTCAGGGGTGCTGCATCCCCGGGGACTGCCAGGCATTTTATCCCTCCCTGTTTTCTCTCTGGCTGATAACAAGGTGGAAAGAGCACGGAGGTGCCAATTCCCGGCTGGATGGATCCTGGAAGGGCAAAGTGTTGAGCTGTGGACAAACAGGACTCGGTGGGAGCTGCGGAGCCCAGCGTGGCATCCGGAAAACTCTGCCAGCCTGGGAGAGCCTGGGGAGGAGATTAAGGGGAGAAGCGGCTATTTAACATTCCAGAAGCACAAGGCATCCACGGGATGATCAGTGGCTCCAGGCAGATGGGAAATGTGGCTCCTTCCAGCCCGAAGTGAGCAGCGAACACCCAAATCCATCACCAAGACAACGGAGTTAAAGCCACTTCAGTTTTCAATCCCTACATTTTTAACGAACTCTCAGGAATGGAAATCAGGACAATCAGTATTTCCCTCCAGGCACTTGGGAATGGTTTGGGTTGGAAGGGACTGAAAGCTCATCCCATCCCACCCCCTGCCCAGGGCAGGGAGACCTCCCACTGTCCCAGGTGGCTCCAACCTGGCCTTGGACACTTCCAAAACCAAGTATTTGAACACAAACCTCCCAGAACCCCCGAAAGCCACCAGAGAGGGGCTGAAACAGCACCAACCAATGTCTGTCTTAAGATAAAAAAATTTATTTGACAGTCTTATAAAGCAGCTTTACATGAAGCACAAACGTTGACCCATTTGACATCGTATAGAAACATAGAGGAACCTCTTCCTGCTGCAAAAAACCCACGTTTGGCTGAGTAGAAAACTAAAAGTGTGCACATTGTGCTTGAACTTGCACTGTCTGTACAGCCCTACCAAGGACCACCCTGCCCAGAGCATCCTGTAAACAACTTATTGCATATTTACCACCCAGGAGCCCCCCCCCCGGCAAAGCCAACGAGGGGGGAACCCACCCCACCAAAGCACAAAGAGGAGGGGAATGGGAAGAGCAGCTTCCAGGGAATGTCCTGCCCACTGGGAGGGTTGTGCTTGTGTCACTGCTTGGGGGGGATCTGTGGGAGTGACAGCACATCCCACGGGAAGGGCCCACAGATCTCAGTCTCTAAGACCTGGGCTGGAAGTGTAACCTCCAAGGTCTCAGTGCCAAAGATCTTTGTTGGTTTGAAGAGTGAAAACCAACAAAAAAGGCCCAATTTGAATGGATTGGCTGAAGTTTTGGGCACTGTGCCCAATAATCCTCTTCCACTGCACAACTCAGCTCAGGAGAAAGCCCACATGGATTCTCCAAGGTTCTCCAGCCTCTGGTGGGAGCACCCTGGGAGTTCCCAAGGCCAAGGGGATGTCAAGGATTGGGTGCGACAGGACTGATGGTGCTGAGTGCTGCTGGATAATCAGCCACATTCCAACCCTGCCACTGGGATGGACCAAACTGCAGACCAACCCAGAGGAAACTGTGGCCTCCATAAGGCACCAAACCCATCCCTTGAGCAGCACCCAAAGAGTCTCTCCAGATTCTCCAACTCCCAGATGGGGAAAGGATGGAGGGGAGGAGCAGGAGGAGGATGTGTTGGGAAGGAGCAGTTGTTTGGGGGGGGGGAAGCACGTTTCTTAGGGTGGTTTGGTGTGCACAGATCTGTAAAAAATTCACCTCTGCTACCTTTGGTATTGGAATTTCTCCTCCACCACCCACGGCCCTCATGGATCGATGTGATCAAGGGATTCAAAAGTCACTTCAAACCTCGGCGAGAAATCAAAAAAGCTTCGGAAAAAAAAAGAAAGAAAGAAGAAAAGCAACATTAAAATGCAGGTGGGGGTTGTCCCTGTGCTGGGCCTGGGGGGTTTGGATGAACATCTGAGGGATCCCTGCACGTCCAGCATGTGATGGGAGCAGGGAATCCCAAAGTCCATCCTGGTCCTTGCCAGGAGTTTGGGGGAGGAACAAGGCCCAGCACATCCCAACTGAGCTGAGAGCCCCAGCTCTGCTACATCACCAAAGAAACCTCCTGATCCAACGGTGCCATGGCTTGGCTGGACTCTCTTGGATCACCCAGGACACCTCAGAGCCACGGGGGTGGGAAGGACTGGAAAACAGGGGGAAGATCCACCTGGTTCCTTCTGCATCCCAATGTTTGGGTGGGGATGTGTGTGTTGGGATGTGCATGAGGCTCATCAGCCACCTGGCAGAGCCACGAGGGCAAAGCACACCCAAGAAGCCTCTGCTGGAGGTTGTAAGACAGTGAATCATGGAATCCTGCAATGGTTTGGGTTGGAAAGACTTAAAGCTCATCCCCTTCCAACCCAGGAACACCTTCCACTATCCCAAGGTTGCTCCAACCCGGCCTTGGGCACTTCCAGGGATGGAGCAGCCCCAACCTCTCAGGTATTAAAGCTGCAAAACCCCCTGGGGTAACTTCAATTTTTAAAATGCAGGTTAAAAATTCAAATCACCACAGGAAAACCTTAATTAATCCCGACTGAATTTCCTGAAGGACTCAAGACGAGCCTCCACATCCCCCTCAGGAATTCCCCACGAGCCTCCCCAAAACGAGCTCTGAGAAACCTCCCAGATGGAATGACAGAATCCACTACAAAGCATCAGGCTCCAGAAGAGGGATCCCAGCTCCAAGGTGACAGGGGTGAGGGGGATGGTGACTGTGGCTCACTGAAAAGGGGGTGCCCGTGGTCCAGGCCCCGGGTGCTCCGGGAGCCTCCCGGGTTGTGCTTACGTGGCATCACTGGAAAGAACCGCCCCCAGCTACAGGATCTCCAGCCAGAGCACTGGGGAAAACTTCAAAATGTGTATTTTTCAGCCCAAAAAAGAACCTGTATTAACAACCCCCCCCTTTAAAAGTTACACTGTGCACGCCCCAGGCTACGAGTGAAGCGCCATCGCTGGCCTCACACCACACCCACACAGGAGCCCGCCTGGAGAGGCCACGCACCAACTCCTCGGGCAACAGCCTGCACCTTGGAGACCTCTATGGCTTCTGCAAAGATTCTCCTCCCAAAAGGAAAACCCAACCCCAACCAAGCCCGGCCTCACTCCGGGGAGCACCGAGGGCTTTTGTGGCGCAGCACAGGGGGCGGGCGCCGCTCCCCCGCCCCACCCCGCAGCCCCCCCAGCTTCCCACGCTGGAATACCACGCTGTGAAGGCTCACTCCTTCCAGACAGTCCGTAGGAAAGCCGGGGTGTGCCCCCACCTCGGGGTGGGAGCTCAGTTGTGCTTCGCCCGCCCTCCCCTCAGGTAACTCTTCCACCTCTTGACGAAGTCCTTGAAGATGGGCGACTCGTCGATGGTGCTGAGCAGCTGCAGCTGGTTGATGTGGGTGGTGTGGTAGTCCCAGCGCGCCAGGTTGGGCGCCGTGCCCAGCATGAAGTGGCGCAGGTCGTAGATGGTGCCCGAGCCGGTGTCGTAGAGGGGCAGCATGGCCTTGAGGGACTCCATGCCGCGCTCGTAGAGCAGCCGCGCCTCCCGGCCCAGCTTCTCGCCCGCCGTCTCCTTGAGGTCGTAGAGGCCGATCAGGGAGTACATGAAGCCGTTGAGCACGAAGGAGCTGGGGGACGTGGGGTACTCCTCGTACCAGTCGTGCCGCCCCATGAACACGGCCTTGACCCCGCGCTGCTCCGCCGGCAGCTTGAAGGGCGCGGTGGCCCTGAGCGCGGCGCTCAGGAACGCGGGCTCCCTGGTCAGCAGGTAGGCCCTGACCAGCGTGGACATGGCCTGGCCCTGCGCCATGGCCGAGTACCAGCCCGGATCCAGGGATTTGAAGCCCTCTCCCAGCTTCCTGGTGACCATGATGGGCCAGCCGCCGCGCTCGTCCTGGTTGCGCACCAGCCAGCGGCTGGCGGCGAAGAAGGCGGCCATGTGAGCCGTGGCCGAGATGGTGACGTTGTCCAGGAAGCCCCTGCCCTTGGCCACCAGCCTGAGCACCCTCTTGGGCATGATCTTGGTCTGCCTGACGGCCTTGGTGTGGGACAGCCCCACGCCCTTGCGCAGGTCGGTCAGCAGGTCCCTGGTGACGGTGCTCCAGGTCGTGCGCGCCCCGATCCCGTAGTAGATGTCGCGGTCCTTGAGGGCGATGAGCTGCGTGTTGGACACGTAGTGCAGCGTGAACTGCTGGTTCTTCTCCGTGGTCTCCAGCACCACGGACACGCTGCCGTTGGACACCAGCTTGAGGTCGAAGGACAGGATGAAGTCGCGGGCGTTGCCCAGCGGCAGCGACACCCCCTCGCTGGGCTCTGCAAAACAAACCGGGGCTGTCACCTCCCTCCTGGCCCCGGGCTGGGCAGCAGCTGCCCGAGGGAAGCCTCTTCCCCCAGGACCCCAGAGCTTTCGGGGCAGCCCATCAATAATTCAGCCGTTTCTGGGCCGTTGCAAATTATTAATTAAGCATAAAAGTAACGCTGGGAGCGAAGGGGCAAACCCGCTCGTGTCTCCCATTAAAGGGCTGCAGCAGCAGTGCCAGGGGCTCCATCCACTGGTTTATGGGATGTTTCTGCTGCCTCATGGATGGAGAAGAGCCAAGGCCCAGCAGGATCCAGGGATGGGGATGGGCAGGGAGCAGGACCTTCCCTGGAATGGTTTATGTTGGAAAGGACCTTAAAGCTCATCTCATCCCACGGGCAGGGACACCTCCCACCAGACCAGGATCCTTCCTCCAGGATCTGCAGCAAGAAATTAGATGCTCCATGATTTTCCTCTTCTGGAACTCAACAACAAACCAACAAGCAGCCTTTTGTTCCCAGATGAAAACTTCCCTTGGCACAACGACACCAAGCCCGTCGCATTCCTGAATAGAGCTCAGCTTCCAGCAAGGGGGAAAAAACCAGGAATGCCAGGAACAGGTATTTAGGATCCCTCTGGGATTACTATTTCTGGGACTGTGCCCAAACCTGATTAGTTTAATAGGGGGGGAAAAAAAGCAAGGAATGAAGACAAGTGTGTCTGAGTGTTTCTGAACCTCTGCATTGGCAAAACTCAGCTTGACTTTAAACTCTACATTAAATAAAGCTCCCAGGCACTGCCACAGAAGAAAATCCAGTGTTCTCTGGGTTTGAAAACGCAAAACCAACTTCTCCCAAAAAAGCTTCAGCGGGAGATCAAAGGGATAATTAATTTGGAAGGCTGAGAGCAGATCCTGGAGGTTTGAGTGCACAGAGGGATGAGCAACACTTAAGGACTGTCACATTAAATTAAGGGATAAAATTCTCCTGGAAAAGGCAATTGTTCCCTTATTCCTGCTTTGGGATGTGGGAAACACCCCAGACACGTTTCTCTGTGTGAGCAGCACGTCCTGGGCAGCTCTTCCCACCTCCCAAACTAATCCTTGGAATTTTAAGCCATCTCTATTGTCCTGTCCCAATTCTTTGGCCCGAATGTCACATTTCCCAAGCTTTTCAAGGAGAAGCTGTGGGGGTTGGAGCTCAGCATGTGCTTCAGGAGAAGGATCTGAGTGCTCTGGGCCACGTTTTGCTCCTCTGGAAAGAAATCTAATTAATGCCCCCCTCACAATTCCTGCCAAGGAGGTTTTATGGTTCCTTGTAAATAAATGATAACAAAGGGAATTAGAACAGAGGGAGAAACAAAGAGTTTGAAGAAGGAAAGAACTAAAGGCTGCTCGTGTCTGCTCTGCCTTAATCACCCTTAAATCCATTACTTCAGGGCACCTCAGAGCAGTGGATGCACATCCATATCCAGGGATTACTCAGCCATCAATAAAGGATGAGGAGAAAACACAGCCCAGCCCTTTCATCCTCCTCTCTCCCCGTTTTTAGCCACTCCAAAGACACAAAAGTGTTGGACAACCTTTCCCCTGGAGCCCCAGGGCTGAGGTGCTGACGGAAAATTCCTTCATTGTCCTTGTAAGTAATGGACTCATTAATTCCAGGGGGTATTGATTGAGGGAAAACACATTATGGCCTTATTAATGAGCCTGGCCTGGCACAAAGGGAACTCTTGGATTAAATAATGGGTTTCCCTCCCAAATACCAAACACAACAGAAGGAATCAGGGAGATGGAGCGAAGGGGAGAAAGAAACTGGGAGCATCCCAAATTCCTCCTGCTCCTTCCCTAAGGCAGCTTCAACTTCCTCAAGATGTGCCAGGGGAGGTTTAGGGGGGTATTGGGAGGACGTTCTTCATCCAGAGGGTGTTTGGGCTCTCAACAGGCTCCCCAGGCCAGTGGTCATGGATGTGCTGGGACTTTGGGGTCAGGAGCTGGTGATGCTTGTTGGTCTCTCCCAGCTCAGGATATCCCATGATTCTAACAGGGGTTAACCAGACTAACATCTTAAACCTTACAAAAATAGTTGTATCCCAGTGAAGGGAGAGAGATCCCAGGTCCTGCACGTGCTCCAGGCTGAAAATAGTCCTCATGTGTCATCTGTCAACATCTGCCTGTCACAGCCCTGCTGTTTCCCAGGCCCCACAACTGCTCCCACCTCCTCTGTCAGCTTCTATTTTGAGACACAGGCTGGAAGGCTCAGGGAACGTGACTTCTCCTCACCCTCCAGGAAAACATCCAGCCTTTCTCTGGAGAGAAAACAGGAGGAAAACTCCAAAGGGACAGAAATCCAGGGGTTGGATGAGGGCCCTTCCAATGCGAGGGGAGGTGACATCCCCAGGGGAAGGAAGGAGGGGAAGGAAAACACCTCAATCCCAAGAAGTTAAAGCCCCTGTGGCCCAACCTGTGCAAATGCCTGGATGTTGTTCCCTGCAGGAAAACTCACCTGGAGCAACGAACTGCTTGACATTGGTGAACTTGGCCTTGTCCCACACTGTGGTCACAGAGCAGCCCTTGGGCACTGTCCAGTCCCTGTCCCTGTCCCTGTCCTCAGCAGTCTCATACACCTCCACATGAGGGGGTTTCTCTGTCAGGTTCTTGCTGTAGTGGCTCAGGCCGTACTGGGCGATCTGGATGGGGTAGAAGTAGCCCTGGGGCCCCCACTGGGTGGACAGGGGAACTCCTGGAGAGGAAGGAAAGGCAGCAGTGATGAGCACATTGGCAAATCCCCCCTCCAGACCCCCCCTGCTCCTTTGCCTCACCCCAGGCAGAATTCCAGGTGTCACCATTAAAGTTCTGAGTGAGGAGGGAATTCCTTCCTTCCCCACTGACATCTAGGACTGAGCATTCCTGAGCCCTTCCCAGGGGCCTCCCCACCATGGAATGGGTTGGAGAGACCTTAAAGATCACAATCGAGGGGCTGGTTAAGATCTAAAATCAACCAAATCCTAAAATAAGGGACAAAACTTTTGGGATAAGTTGTGTGTGGAAGCTCAATCCCAGGGAAGGCTGGGCTGGGGCAGGTCTGAAGGCAAGAGACAGCTTTGGGTGGGAAAATGAGGGCAAATCCTTCTTGGAAGGCTCCTGCAGGCACCACTCCAGGCAGGAATACCCCCAGGGGAGCTGGGTAATGGGAGGGATTTGGGGATACTGGGTAAATCACTCCTGGAGCTTCAAATAACTCTTAGGAAAATCTCCCAAGAACAGATGCTCTTCATCTGCAAAGATTTACGTGACATTAAAGGGATTGTGTTGGATGGAAAAGCAGTTGGGATTAACTGGGCTCTGGAGCAGGAGGGGGGAAATCTGTTCAGGCACTGAAAATGGGTTTGAAGGTAAGGAGGAGCTCCAGTAACAATGGAATGAGCATGGAGCCAGGCTGGGAGAGCTGGGAATGTTCCCCTGGAGAAGGGAAGGATCCAGGGAGAGCTTGGAGCCCCTTCCAGAGCCTGAAGGGGCTCCAGGAGAGCTGGAGAGGGACTGGGGACAAGGGCTGGAGGGACAGGACACAGGGAATGGCTTCCCACTGCCAGAGGGCAGGAGAGATGGGATAGTGGGGAGGGATTCCTGGCTGGGAGGGTGGGCAGGCCCTGGCACAGGGTGCCCAGAGAAGCTGTGGCTGCCCCTGGATCCCTGGGAGTGTCCAAGGCCAGGTTGGAGCCCCCTGGGACAGTGGGAGGTGTCCCTGCCCAGGGCAGGGGGTGGCACTGGATGAGCTTTAAGGTCCCTTCCAACCCAAACCACTCCAGGATTCCATGACTCTTTTCCAACCTGTCTGCTGGATTCCCATCTCCCTCTTGCCTTCACAAACCAGGCTCTGGCACCACATTTCGTGGCTGTTCAACCACAGGCTGCAAACCCCCAACATTTGTGGACAAATAATCCCATTGCCCAGAGTTAAACTCTCTGGATCCTCAAGGGTTCAGCTGAGAGCAGCTCCAGAGCCCCTGGAATTCCCAAGGCTGCTGAATCCATCCTCCCTCTCCATCCCTTCCTTCCCAGGGATGACAAATCCCCCCCAAACTCCATATCCTACATATTTCCCTGTGGACCTTCACAATTAATTCCTGCAGTGTCCATGTGATGGGAAGAGCTGGAATCCACAACCCAGAGCCTGGAAATGCCTGAGTTTTATTCCTTAAGTGAAAATTGGTCTTTAATTTATGAGGGGTCACAGTGCCACTCTCTGGGAGTGCTTTAGAAAGCCATGAATGTTTTAATAGGAAGCCAAGAGGAATTTTCTGCCATCCAATCTCCATGCCAGGGTTTAGCACTGACTGCACAAACTGGGAAGGTTTCCCTGCATCCTCATTTTACCCAGGGATAATCCCAAGGCTGGAGAGCTGCTTGACCCTTGGGCTGCTCTCCCAAACATCCTCACAGGGATTTAACCCCCAATACTGAGGTGCCCAAACAACCAGGATGTTCCAGAGGAGCCAACAGGGAATGTTTGGAGCAGCCCATGGATTTATGTGTCCACAGGGGAGCAGGAGCCTCCTCAGACACCAAGGCCAGGCTTGCTGGCCTTCTAAAATTATTTAAATTTTTAATTTCTAATAGAAATTTTAAAATAGGGTGTTTTTTTTTCATTTTTAGGGTTTTTTTTTTCCAGGGATGGGGCAGCCACCCAAAGGAGTTGGGAGCTGGGAAAACTTGGCACAGAGATGGAACTGCCCCATCCCTGGAAGTGTCCAAGGGCAGGTTGGAGCCCCTTGGGACAGTGGGAGGGGTCCCTGCCCAGGGCAGGGGTGGGATTGGGATGGGCTTTAAGGTCCCTCCCCTCCCAAATCTTTGGTTGATCCCACAATTCCTCTCTCACCTATTTTCCAGGTTTTTCCTTCACACCCAGGCTGTGCCCCACGTTTCTCCACCAACTTTCCCACCACATTTCCCCACGTTTTTCCTCCCTCCAAGAACAGAACTGAAGTCCCTCCACACAAACCTCCCTCCCAGGAGAGAAGAACCCTCCCCATAAACCTCCCCCCAGGACACAGGAACCTTCCCACAAACCTTCCCTCGGCCCAAACCTCAATCCAAGGAGAGAGGAACCCTCTGCCCAAACCT
>VXBA01006027.1:0-40935 GCA_013399895.1 Serilophus lunatus
CTGGCGCCAGGGTGTCCCCGAAACGCTGCGGCTATGAAAACAAAGTGGTGCTCGGGCCCTGAGCGCATGGTTNTTTGGCTGCTGGTCTGGGGGGGAAACACACAGCTCGTGTCCTCCTCGCTTGCAGGCCCCGCGGCGTGACTCCACCCATTTCTCTCAGCAAGGAAGCGATTTCCAGCTTGAAAGCAAGTAGCTACTCCCCGAAGGAGGAGGAGGTTGTTTTTCACTTCTTTTTGGGGTTTTCAGAGGACCTGAAGGGCCGGGGAGTGATACCAGCAGACAGGGAGGGAGAGAGACGGCTTCCCTACCCCTCCCCCCATTTTCTCAGCGAGTCACCTGGCTGGGAGACCAGTTCCTGGTTTTGTTTTTGTCCTTTTTTTTTCCTTGTGTGTTTTCTGCGTGTCAAGTGTTTCTCTGTGTAATTTTGGGGTCCCTGAGGGTTGTCCCTTCTTCCCTATTTTAAACCCCCTGTAATAAACTGTTCACCTGCTGCTAATTTTGTTCAGTATTCCGTCATCTTTATTGCACACCCTGAGACGATAAAAGTGCTTCAAACCACCACAACTGTGAAGAAAATTTGAGATAAAACTATTGTCTAATCACCGGGAGAAGTAAACAGCACTCTCAGGTGGTGGAGGAGAAGGGGTTTGGGTGCGTGATGGCGAAATCTCTCCACACCAAACACAGTAAACCTCTACTCTGGGAAAACCATGTACACACAGGACATTCACAGGGGAGGAAGCTGAGAAAGGGGTCATAAACCAGCAAAGATCCCCAAAGTGCCCTCCCCAACTCATTCCTGAGGTCTTCCACCACCAGAGGTCTGCAAGTGACTCAAGTGAGTCTATAAATCCTGAGCTGGTCGCAAGAGACTGAAAAGCTTCCCCGCACCATGGGAGGTGCCTGGCATCTCCTGAATATATACTCATCCATTGGACTATGTTTTTGGGACCCTCACCACTTGGTAAGACCAGACACAAGACCCACAGGACACCACTGGGTTTCACGGAATGGTGATTGTTTTTCTCTTAATCTGTCTCTGTCACTCTCTTCATGCCTCACCATTTTCCTACTTTTCCTATTTCTTTCTCTCTCTCTCTGCCTCAGATTTACTGTTAAATAAAATGCATATTATTGACTTTGGCATGTGGTCTTGTTTGCATCTTAATTTGGGCAGAGACATTTCTAATAATTTTAATAACCAGATCATAACACCTTCTTAACCGTGTTATCCCCAAGGCACTACCATCATTGCTGATGGATTCAGCCTTGGCCAGCTTTGCAGCCAGCTGTCATGGGAGAAGCTTCTGTCAGGTTTTCACAGAAGACACCCCTGTAGCCCCTCCCAATATCAAAACCTTGCTATGAAAACCCAGTACACCATGGGGACTCACAATGAGACTCAATGGGACCCTCTGAAGGAGAAAGAGCTCTTTAAACCACAGTAATCCTATTGCTACAAAGTATTATGACATTCGTATCATTGTTTTGCACCTTCTGGCCAATTTTTGATATCCATGATACATAGGTAATATTTCTTGGATGGTCAGCTAAAAGAAGGTTTCTCAAAATAGTCTAAGACTTGTTTGTGCACAAGGAAGAAAAATAGAGTTTTCTTTCTTCATAAGGTATGAAATGAGGAAAAATAGATTTCACAATTCAATAACATATTGTGGTTTCAGGCAAAAGGAATCTAGCTCTCTCTTGCTGTTTCTTACACTGTAACTATTTCTTCCTTACTTCTAAGAAAGAAGCATATATACAGTATACATATATACAGTATATAGCACCTTTTGGGGTTTTTTGGAGGTTCTTCCTTTTGTCAACTGTTTTTTCTCTGAAGTCTGAATGAACTTCTTTCTTTATTGCTTCAGTATTTCAGAGAAATAAGTTCAGCAGGGTCTGTCCAGAATTGCAGTCTTCTCTGTCTTTGTATACTCAGTGACATATATTCTTTTGTTCCTATTCTCATGTGCACTCAAAGTACCAGATAACTCCTGTTCCAAAACAGTCTCTCAGAACATGCCAGATCCTGTTAGCATTATGTTATTCCATGCTAGAAAGCAGGAAAGGTTTCTTCAAAACTTCAGGAGGATTAAATATTGGCATTAAATCCCATTACCACTTCTGCTCCACATACATTTATTCCTGTCATTGATGGAGTTATCATTTGACACGAATATCATTGTGGACTGTGACTGTTGCATCAACTTCAATTTATCAGTGACAAATCTACCAAAAGACACTGGAGAACCTAATTTTCATCTCTGCACACTCTTACTGTCTGTGGCGAGTTTGAATACATGTTCCATTTCTGTTAATTTTTTAATTCACCATTGAAATCAGGCTAAATGTGGGGGCAAACCCCCAAACCCTAAAGTACTAGATGCGTATTTCCTTGCAGTTTTCCCTTCTCACTTAACTGTAATTCTATCCTTCCACTAGCATTATTTTCTCAATTGTTGATTAGAGACGCCCTTGGCAGAATCTCAGTACTGTTATATATTTGTCTTGACAAAACCCATTGAGGTCAGGAAATGCCTCCTATACTCCTGGCAGATGCAGAACTGGGACATGGAGAGACTAAATGTCTGTGGCAGAGTGGGACACAGATCCCTAGGTTAATGCCCTTCCCAGTGAAATGCGTTTCATGGGCAGCCAGTTTGAGCAGACAGTGAATCCTTGTTTACTTCTAAACATGTTGATGATATAAAAATTATTTCCCTCTGTCACTCATACAGCTGAAAAACAGCACAAATATTCATGTTGCATGTGAAACAAGTTTGGACAGACAGTGAGCATTGCCTGGAGAGCCAGGAGAGGGTCATGGTATTTCTATCAGCTTCTCTCCAGAGAGGGCACTGAGAAGGGTATTTTTACAGGTATTATGACAGGTCAGTAAAGAACTGTCTTGCCCACAGACACATACAGTACTCAAGATTTATTCAAATTCAGTTCTGAAAGTAAGAGAAAGAAAAGAAAAGAAAAGAAAAGAAAAGAAAAGAAAAGAAAAGAAAAGAAAAGAAAAGAAAAGAAAAGAAAAGAAAAGAAAAGAAAAGAAAAGAAAAAAAAAGAAAAGAAAAGAAAAGAAAAGAAAAGAAAAGAAAAGAAAAGAAAAGAAAAGAAAAGAAAAGAAAAGAAAAGAGAAAAGAAAAGAATCAATTGAGGTACTGTGGAAAATACACTGAAATTTGTCATTTTTGCAGCAGCTGATATTGGTTGTTAAGGTGTCCTGACAAATCATGTCATATATTGACAAAAGGTAACACATTTGTTCTTCTCTGTCATCATCTGAAAGTGAGGGAAATATGAATCCTGCATTTAGGCTGAAAAATACATTTAGGATGAAGGATTTTATTTTGTTACTTCAAATTCTATTTAAAAAAATAAAACGCCAGTTTAGTACCTGAGGTTTTCTTCTTATGGTATTTAGTACATTCTTTGGATAGACTGGGGGAGGTGTACAGTTTTATAATGGCCTGCCCAAGCCCACATACTGAGTCAGTGACTCAAACTGGGTCAGGATTTCGGACCTTTCTAATTTCCAGTCTATCACATCATTGTCCATAGGAGCATGGCTGTATTTTTGGTGAGAGATTGAGAATATCTCTAGATTAGCTATCATTAATATTCAAAAGTTTTGAAAGATTAGCATTTTTGTTTTCACAACATCTTGCAACACCTCTAAAAATTATTTCTGTAGATTAAATTACTTTTCTTTCATCATTCCTTTAATATTTTGAGTCTATGAAGGGATATAGGACTTCATGGACCCTATACACCCACTAAGAATATGAACCACATTTTTAAATACAAAATCCGAATTATATGCATTAAAAACAGAAAAATAGTATTTTTGTGAAATTCAAGTTTTACACTTACCAATGGACATTCAGAAAAATATCGCTATCAGTCTTTATTGGATTTATAAGATATTATTTGTATTGCAAGGCCAATGTTCTTGATCTTTATTGGTTCAGTAGAAGTAAGAGCACTTAAGTTAGTCTGGCAAAGACACTTAGACACCTTGTGAAAATCAAATGGCGTTAGCAATCACAATGCCTTATATTTGGATTTATATCTAGATATGAGGATAAAAATAGTAAGGATATAACATTTCTTACACTTAAATTATTTTCATCTATCTGATACGTTTTTATCATGTTGATTGGGTTTGAGCCACCATTAGATAGACATGTTGTCCTCTCTGATAGCTCTCACTACAGTTATATAGTATTATGAAAATTATTTCAATAGCACATTCAAAAGGGTTGTGCTTCAAAAATATATCTTCACAAAACCCAAGACTTACTTTCTTAGCAGCAAAGCTTGACACCCTATTTTTCAAAATTAATATTTTTTCAGTAATTATGGTAATAAGCCATAACTTTTATGTTTTTCATTCAGAAACATATTGAAAATTATCTTTTTTTAACCTTTCTTTAGTAAAGAACCCAGAAAAATGAGGGTTTTTTTACTTTCCCCTGTTTTTTTCCTGTGATTTTCCACAGGAAAAATGAAGAAAAGGGAATAGTGAAACTATAGATGAATTTCTAAAACACTAATAGAATAGATATTCTGTTTTTGAAACTTAAAAATATTGTTTTTATTTCACTGCTTTCTAAACTTTTAAAAATAATTATGCTACCCGCCACATATAATTGGAATTTACATCTTATTTGATGAAAAGATAAGTTTTTTCATGATTTCAAGATTTTATTCATTCTTTCATGCCAAATGACTAAAAAAAGCCATGACATCAATGATGAGGCAACAATTACTTATTCAGTTCATCCTTCTTCCCTTAATTTTTTTCCCTGCAAAAGTATGCAATAACTAGCTACTATACTGGATAAGAGGACATAGTCTTAAGCTGTGCCAGGAGAGGTTTAGGTTGGAGATTAGGGGGAATTTCTTCACAGAAAGGATGGTAAGACATTGGAATGGGGTGCCCAGGCAGGTGGTGGAAACACCATCCCTGGAGGTGTTAAAGGAAAGACTGGATGTGACACTTGGTGCAGTGGTCTGTTTTATATGATGGCGTTGGTCATAGGTTGGACTTGATAATCTTACAGGTCTTTTCCAACATAACTGATTCTGTGATTCTGTGAACTGCTAGGGGAAAAAGACCACATCTCTAAGACAGACTCTACTATAGGGAATTGTAATCTTTCTTACATTATCAATTATAGACTCCTTTAATGACGTTAGCACAATCTGTGCAGTGGAATGGGCTGTTCAGAGGGTGTGTTTCAAAGTATTGATAAGGCTTGCTGCAATATCTGCCACCCAAACACCAGAAAGAGTGACATGCTCTGTTAATAGGAGAAAAATCTCCATATAACTGAAAGCAAGTGCTTTTTTCCATTGCCTCACAGAGATGGGAAGTTCAGATCATGTCAGCAATCCACTTATTTCTGTTGGGTGTTGCAGCATTTCACACAGTACAAAATCAGAGAGAACTAGCTCTGTTTCTATTTTAAGATGTACATGGCTACCCACTAAGCCTTATTGGGTCCAAGGAGGAAGGACAAGATAAAAGCTTTCCAGCTTTACAACACATCATACACGGCTGATGAATGAGATTCAGCATCCAACATCCCTCTTGTGTTTGATCTACTGCAGGTACAGCAGACCTAACAGATCCATCATTTTCTGAGTCATAAGTGGTTGTTGGCTCATGTAGCTTGTGCTTGAGCGAAGGTTTCCCAGTGAGTGGTGATACTTGCTGAGCTCATGTCTGGAGAAATGATGAAGGTAACGGTCTGAGACTGACATTTAATAATGATCTTCAATTCACAGTTGAGGGAAGACCACCTATTCAGGTGATCTCTCACTGAAAACGCTCTGCTTACCATTGAGCTGAGCTGTTCTTTTTTTAAAAAAAAATTTCAATTTTAAAGAAAAAGGGTTATTTTCTGTTCCTACTGTAATAGGCGCTTTGTCCTACTATATTTAAGGCCAAAAGACTTTCTTTTTCTCTTTGTTTTCACTGTTCAGCAACATTGCTCCCATTTTCTCATGATGACATTTAATAATAGAAGCTACCAGGAGCTTTTTTTATTCAAGTTCTGCTCTGATTTATAACACAAGAATATGTCCACTGGCAGCTCAGGGTAAGTCAATCTGTAAGCACAGCAACTCTGGAGGAAAACATCATGAGTATCTTGAGAAGCTTGAAATCTTTCTGATGCTAACATAATCGACAACACCTCAAAAAGAGAAAATGGAAACATTTTGCACAATCTATTTTGAGAAATCTCTCCTTCCCTCCATGCTCACACTAGGTTTATTTTTAAATCTGTAGGCACAGTAGTGCAATTTTCATCACTATGATAGTCAGTGACTGTGGAATGGCAATTTACATCACACTAGTATTTTGTCGGAAGCAAATGCAAGTCTTCTTTATAAGGAACTTGCTCAAGTAGCAAGCTCATAGTTAATATCCTCCCTGCTTATATTAACTGGTGTATTTAAGACTTAATGCAATTTCTGTTGCAGTACAACCTATGCAAAGTCATTTAATTTACAACCATCCTGGGTACATAAATTACAGAAATCATTCAGGCACTAATTTTCAACTGCAAGCATCATGTTTACAGAGTATCTTAAGGGCTTTCTTTTACAGCAAATCTCAGAAAAAACAAGGTATATGCAAAGATCTAACAAAAGTTGTGCCTTCTGTGATAATTTTATTTCCTCTATTCTTTACAATTTCACTGTAAATCCCAACATAATAGACACACTTCTATTCTATAACCTTGAGAAGAAAAAGGGATTCTGACCTCTGGGGTCATCCCTATGTGATTCAGACTAATAGATGAAGGCCATTACCATGGATACTTGATTCTTGTGACCATGGAAAGAGAACAGCAATCAACATCCAGGTTTAAAGCTAATTTTGAAGGAACGTGGAAAACCAAGGAAATCTGCTGTAAGGATTCACTACTGTTGAGCAGAACTTTTTATGATTAAGCAAGGAGAGGAGATGGCAAGAAAGTTTGCTGACCTGTGCACCAAACTCCCAGTCTGTCAGGAAAGTGTCTTTGCAGATGTTTGTTTGTAGCGTCGCCTACCCAGGCAGATTCTATCCTGCTAATGAGCACCAACACCAGCAGGTTGGTATCCGGCACCATCAGAGCAACCAGGTGAAAGTCAGCCAGAGGAAAGCAGTCAGTGCCAAGCTCCACTCAGGCACCATGGCTGTAACAGTGACAGAGCAAAACTGAATGCATCAGCCTGAACTACAAGTAAAAGCACTTGGGAAAGCAAATCCATTCTGCTTACAGTAGAAAAAATTTTTCTATGCCATGTTGCCTTCACCCACCAAAGAAAATGACTCTGTTATTCTTGGTTTGAGCCTTCACTCTTTATACCACATTTATTAAAAAACCCAACAGCAACAAAAAACCCCCAACAAACTACAACAAAAAGAAAATTCCAAATAAAAACGACTAAAAACCCTTTAAACCCAAAACCAGCTGTTTAATAGGAATGCATAAAAACTTTGTGTGGAACCATAGATGTTTTCCATCACTTCTCTCCATTGTCTTTGTGGTAAGGACCAGATATATGTGTGGGAAGTTCAATTCATACAGCATAATATCATGAGAAATTCAACAGATTACAAGGGATCTGTGAGCTGCTGCAATCCTCACTCTAAAATAATTACCTGTGCTCTAACTGACCTAGTATCACATACAAATATTTTTATATAATAAGTGTATATTTAAGAAAGTGAGGGCAGGGGTAAGGGAGGAGAAGGCAGTATTTTTAAATGAGTAAATTTAAGGAAAGTAATGATGATGCAAAATTACTTCAATGAAGATTTGTTTGATGTAAGAGTGTGGTGCTGTGTTACTGAGGTAAAAGTAAGATGATCAGCTGGGAAAAATGTATGCAAAAAATGTATGAAAGTCTTACATTAAATTAGTGAATGACACCAAAATGGAGAAGCAATAAAGGAAACAGCATTTTCACTACACTATCAAAGTCAGTAGGGAGCATTTGAATCAACCCTATGGTTCACCTTCAAGAGAAACATTAAGCAATGTTGTGCAGAAACATTAGAAATAGTGTTTCATATAAAGAATGAAGCTGGAAGTCCTGAGGGATGTAGGATTGTCAGTTGTAAATAATGGACCAAATTCTTATTTATACTAGTGCTCTATCAATAGAAAGAGGCTGACAACTTGCTTTAAAGGACATTTGCAATTAGGGAGAAAATCCTTGGAATGAACAGTAGGAGTCCTGATCTACTTTAGATCAGCATCCAACTACAAGTGGTTCTTGTATTGAACATGCCATGCAAAAAAATTCCAATTATAATATACAAAATTAAAATGCTTTGTGTCTCAACTTCCACATCTACACACAAAAACCCCTCAAAACAGGCCTTGAAAATAAGGAAGATTAACTTGCAAAATTAAGATAAGCTTGGAAAGTTCAAACTAATATTGATGGTTTAAATAAAGACATTAAGGCAATGCAAAGGAAAAAGGTTCCTGAATTGGTACTTCTTTTGTGGTTTTGGTTTTTTTGATTTGGTTTGGAGATAAGATATTTACCATATCTTTGCTGTAAATATGAAATTTTGAGTTTTGGTAATAAATGGGTAACAAGAACAAGACACACTGGAAGGGGGTGTGTACATGCATGTGTAGAATGATCCAAATCACTCAATTTTCATGAAGAAAAAAACAACCACTGAACATTTGAGTATATTTTAAAGCCAAAGCTGCAGTGTGCCTCTGCAGCTACCTCTGTGTAGGAAACTGCAGCTTAAAATCCAGAATAGAACTCTTTCTTCCAAGCTCACCAATAATCATTAGGCAATGCCATCAATTATTTTCGTTACTGATTAAATAATAAATGCTTATAACCAAGAAGGTATCATATGTAACATGCACCACCATCATGAGATGCACATACCACATCACTTGTCTCCCTTTCCTGTTTCTGTGTGGTGTAGATGAAGTCTATAGTTAGAGTTTGCTATTTTGCGACATAGTGTCTGAAATTAATTAAAGGTTTGGCACTTTTCATGTGTTATACAGATATATTTCCCCTGTTACTACATTCTTCACCACACATTAGGTGTTAGAATGCACAGCACATTGCAGGCGAGATGGGTGTTGTTTCTACAAAAATAAAAACTGTGAAATTGAGATTTTTTAATGATTTAGAATAAAGCATATTTTTGGATCATACAGAAAAATCTATGAGACTCTTAAAAATAAAAAAGCAACAAGAACTGCCTTCTTTTTCTACTTATGTTGTAATGATTTAAATTTCTCAAAGCATATGGTGAGAATCAGAATTATCTCTTCTCCACCTACTACTCACAATTTCTTGCCTACTGATTTCAGCACCTAATCTATGGTGCTAAAACCAATTAGTGATACATCAAAGGTTTTTGCAGTTGTAAGTTTTGGACCACTACAGAACATTAGCACATGAGCTTCTCATTATAGGCACAGATATATGTGATCTTTGATCATGTGATAAAAGATACATTCAAAATATGTTTTCTTTGGCAACCTTACAATCTCCTAATTGAGGAAAAAAAACCCAATTATATAGTTCTTCGCAAGGCTGGAATCTGCTGTAATATGGATCGTACACAAAAAAACAAATTGTAAATGATAAAGGCTAATTTAAGTTCTTTTTCTGAAATCTTTTAAAAGTTGTAGAAGGTTGGTTTTCACAAATCATATGCTCTAGAGAATGGTTTGAGGTTTCAAGGATTTTTCTGTCCCGCAGATGTGCTTAACTTCTAACAAAGAGCAGCCTCACCAGAGTCAATTAAAATATGTCATGTTGATTAAAATTAAGCATAAAGCATAAATTAGTAAATGCCACGTTCTCCTGTTGACTGGTATGTCTCTCCTTTTTGCATGGAGTATGTGGACCTGAAGCAAGTGATGAAATCAACAGTGAAGCAGCACATTGTTTTAGTGCTCAGACTACTTGACAGGCTATTCATTTTCTCCTGCCATTCCCCATCCCTCCACAAAGTCCCCTAATAGTCAGGTTTAAAAATAACAAATGGAACATTGCCATTTGATATTAGATCACCAGGAACACTTATTTATAGTCCTTGTCTTCCCTAGAGATGTATTTTTCCATCCGTTGGAAGCCGTGCCCAAGTCTAGTGCATATCAGCCTGTGTTACCTTTGGCAGAGCATCAGAAGACAAATAAAAACTGTTGGAGGTAATGCGAGGATGAGATGGACTGGGCACATTTAGCGTGAGCTGTACCAACCATGCTTCAAAGTAGGCTCAGAGGGATGGGGAGGCTGACAGATCTGACCTTTGCTTCTCCTCTTTTCTTCCTAGGGTGAAGAAATTGAATCTGTCTTAGGACAGGAAAAAACCCAAAACAAAATAAAAAACAAACAACACACACACACAAAAAAAGAAAAACAAAAAAACACCACCAAAACCCGCTAAACAAACAAAAACAAAAGCAAAAAAAACCCAAAGAAATACAAAACCAAACCAACAAAAAACCCAAACCAAAACAAAAAACTTCACACCACACCAAAAACCAAAACCAAAAAGAAAAACCAAACAAAGAAAAAACCCAATAAACAAAAACGGTGAAGGCAGAGAGAAGGGGATAAGGAAGAAGAGGAGAAGGAGGGAAAGAAGGAGAGAGGAGGGGCAGAGGCAAGAGAAGAAGGGAGGGGAGGGACAAAGAGAGAGTCCTCCTTCCTTATGCCCATGAAATCTCTTAATCTCAGAACAAGATGTTTAGATTGGCCACTGAGATAAACATTTCAATTTCAGAGAGTCACAGAATCACACTAGAATTTCCAGGAAAAGTAAAAGCAATATCTAATATGCAATGATTCAGAGAAGCAAACAGAGGCCTTTTGCTATAACTGTAACACTTTGCTACAAGAATTATAGAAATTTTATTGGAGATTTTTTTCACTCTTGATAAAAGTTTTCTAAACACAACTTGCAGGAGATTACTCTCTAAATTATATTTTCTTTGGGATGGAGGGTGCAGAGATTTCTATTAACAGTTCAGCTTGGATTCTCATTTTTAAAATGCTTATTTCACTGATGAAGTGACAACATCAGGTAGAAAAATGGATAACTTTTAAATGTACTAAAGCTTTTTCTTAACTTCTGTTCACATCAGGTTCATTTCCTTTTTCAGGTTTTGAACTACAATTGTATTCTTGAAAGTAGCCTTTGTGGTACCATCAGGTACTTCACAACTCTTTTTCCTAACTGCACCTCCTACACTTACACTGATTAGCAACATAGGATGCTTTGCACATTATCTAATTAATCTCCTGGGGTTCTTCCTGTCTCAAAAATGTCCAGAAAAGACTCTCCCTGATGCCATTACTGTCATCATAATTTGAACATCACTGGTATGTCCTGATGAAAGACCACAGTTGAGTTAATACTGAGATGTTTTCTTCTGGATTTTTTTCTACCTATCTATTGAAATCCATTAATATGACTCCTGGAATATATACATTAAAACACAATTAAATAATCTAATATTTTCCTTCATCTCTCCTTCTGAATGTCACAGAAAAAAATCTAATTGAAAAATTATTTCTATGGTTCAGGGGCAGACACACAGATTTTTATATTCCTCCTCCTTTTTCAAGACACCCACTTCCTCTAAATTTCATTTTCCCTCCATGCAATAAAAAAATAACATAGTTTTTTTTTTATTTAATTCCTTCTGTTCCTAGTGTGTCTATATGACATGACAGTGAATAACAGCATACGCCAAGAAAACAATTACAAAGCACCTCTGTATTGATTTGTCTAATTATATCTCTTTACTCAAAATAAAGTTGTTTGCTTGGACATAGCTGGCAAACCAAAGTGGTCTGTGCACCTGTTTCACTTTTATGTAGTTAATTATGTCTTAAAAGAGAGCAAGATGAAAGGTAACCACAGAGCACCATGCACAAAATTAAGTATCTTATTCATATGGAGGAAGGTACTGTCTTGGAATACGTTCACGAACTGAACTGAGTTGGATACGTAAACTCAAACAGCCAAGTACAGCCGAGCACCCTGCTTGCTGGCTGGTTGTAGTGAGGAGCTCTTAACTGAGGTAAAGATCACAAAATTGTCCTTTTAAGAGAACTGGATCTCAAGTCTCTTTCAACCCCAAAAGACTGCCCTAATCACTGTGCTGAAAAATATTTGCTTTGGTTTTCTTTTCTTGAAGAAAACTTGATGCCATCACTAATGCATTGGGCAATACCTTGTAGGCATCTTTAAATGTTCAGTGGGGCAAAGGAGCAGAAGAACTTGCGTCCAGTGTGGGCACAGCATCCGAGACAAGTGCTTCTCCTGATCCATGAGGGAATTTTATGCAGCAGACTGGGATCATACAGCAGAGTAGTCTCCCATCCAAATGGAAGCACATCTTCCAGTTCTAATACAAAAAGGCTTTCCAGTACAGAATTTCCTATGTGGAGCTCATATTTTCTCATTCATGTTAGGCACAGGTGGAGATTGTGTGATAGATGAGCTGGGCAATCTGGTCTAGGCTGAGCCTCTTGAGTGGATGACTCTGGGTGGTATCCTCAAGCCAAGTAAAGAGCTTTTCACATCTACCTTTTGGATTTACAACTTTACAAAAGGGGCAAAAAAGCCACTCCTGAGAATCCAGCCTGTTGCTGTCAGCTGGAATTTTCAAATCCGTGGTTAAAGGCAGGGAGAGATCAGGATGCTCAGGTACCTCCATTTTTCCCTCAGCTACTCTCCACTGCCCAGTACCAATTCATGCTTTTGACTCTTGGGATGTTGCTGCTACTTGCCTGGGGACCTTTGGGGGTGAGATGACTCAACACAGCAGAAGGTAGTGACACTACCATATTATTAAACTTATTTGTGGCAAATAGTTCAATATAAGTATACTGCTCTCAGACAAATTCCTTGCCATGAAAACAAACAAAAATGGGATCTTAGAGGCCCAAAATCATTTGTAAATTGAAACGTTTGTCTATTTTCAAGCCATCTGCCTCATGTATCCAGTTTCTGTTTGCTCAGCCTTATAGGATGAAAAGGAAAGAGAGAAATTCAATGGCATGAATCACTCATGACCACTGTAATGAGGCAGTGTTTAATCAAATCATAAAGTTAAGTAGAGCATAGCTGCACTGAAGTTCATTTTAAAGCTATAGCCTGCAAACCTGGAAAGTATCCAGACCAGCCTTGTGTCTTCACTTGAGAAATTAAACTGTGACGTACATGTATGTATATCCAAGTAGAAGGATATTCTTGACACACAACATATTGCAAATGTATTTTGTTGATACTGGTTAAGCATAAAACATTCAAATTTTGAACACTGTGGTGTTATTTATTACCTCGCTTAATTTCTAACAGATTTCTAACACAGCACTTTCCTACTAATAAGATATACTTACGTGTATATTCCCTCCCTCTCTACAAATTGCCTCTTTGAATATAATTGGGGTTTATATGGTAACAGTTCTTTTTAGGTAGATTTTATGAATTAATTTTGTGGAGGTTTAATGACAGAAACTACTTGAGTAGATCTTGGATATGAATTGGTTTTTATTAAAATAATGGATGGAAAAAAGAGAAAATGTATTTAAAATATAAGCATGGCAATTCCATAATCTTGGCAGCTAACAGTAAATGATAACTTTGAACTAAGCAAAAAAGAAAAAAATATCCTGAAGTTTGATTACACTGGAAAGAGATGTCATCTTGTGCAAAAGCAGAAAGGGAAATAAGCCAAGCTTATTATTTCAGGAAACAATGCATTCAGCTCAGTTACAAGAACAGATTTGTTCGTTTTCATACAGAATATCACAGCCCACTTTTTAAAAACTACTTCTAAACTAGTAATCCCTCTACTTTTAAACCATTAAACCTTCCTTCTGCTCTGACATACTAAGGGTTGTTTTTTTATTTGAGTTTTTTGGTTTTGCTTGGTTTGTTGTTGGGCTTTTTTACCCAGGTGCAGATGAGCCTTAATGCCCCTTGTTTTTCTCAGCTAGAGAGGCTGTTTGACCTGGCAGTGGGAGATTCCATCTGGAATTCCTGCTGGGGTTTAATCTCCTCAGCCTCCTCTGCCTTCGGCAACACTCTGGCTCTGGCTCAGACGGTACCACAGGGTAGAGATGGGCTTGCAGCACTGGCACCCAGGGAGTGTGTCCATGGGGCAGCACAGCCTACTGCAGCCCCACAGTGGGATCTGAAATTACTTGTCCTCATTCTCCTCCCCCACAGATTAGACACCACTGTCATTCTTCTCTGTCAAAGGAGTTATTTCTGATTCACCCTGATGTAAGAGAGCCATCAGTTCCCATGTCTGCTGCAGCAAGGATAATGTATTATGATGAACATTTCAACTGCTTCTTCCTCAGCAAGACTTCTCAGAATTTTCCAGGGTACCTTTAAAACAGGATGCAGGTGGGCTTCCCACCAGCACATAGAGGATTTACTTTATAAGGCTGAACAAACTACTTAGCATCTTTCCATCATCCTAAATTTGCTATTATTCAAAATTCTATTCTTCTTATTTTTTTATTCACAATTTGCTATCCATGTGGTGGGGCTGATCCACTGGATCACATGGTTGTCCTTCTGTTCAAGACTCTCTGATTTGCAGGGGGGGTTTCAGATCATGACAGATGAGTGTTGCCAACCGTGTTTATGTAAATAGAAGTTCACAGGTTTTTGGTCCCATTCTTTTCAATGAATATATTTACACAAAAAGTCATGCCTTTAAATGGTTACAAAAAGATACTAGTAGAAGGTTACAAGTGTTGTTAATTAGGGAAAAAAATACCCAGCGAAAAAAGGTTGGAATATATTGATTTACAAAATTCCTCTAGAAATTGGGGAGGACTTGAATGGCCCATTTCAGATTAAATACTTTCTTTTTAACCTTTTCCTCTCCCAGGAGGCTCCCCAGCACCCCTTGTGGGACATTTAGAGGCCTCAGGGCTTGTGAAAGTCACCATCTAGTGAGGACCAGCAGCCCCGAAAAAGCAACCTCCATCCTTGACAGCCGAGTGGCACTTTGGAGAGGAAAAGCCCTATAGCTGCATCCCAGCTTGGTTTGGTAGGCAATGTTGAACCTGGAGAAAGAGGGCAGGGGATGCGTCGTAGCTGCCAGACGAGGACATATCAAGTGTTGAAGAAGAAGGTTCCTCTGGAAATCATTTCTCTCCACAGCTGTAGCTGGAAGCAGCGTGCAATCAAGTACGGTTAGTTACCTTGTTTGCCGGCTTCTCCCAGGCTCCTGACGTGCTTAATCGGCTGCTCTGATGATTTGAAGACGGCTCCCGGGACCAGGCTCTGCTCGCTCGCACCACTAGAGGGCTTGGGCTTGCGCCCGGAAAGTAGGGAAAAGCTGCGAAATTCCGCTTCTGTATTTTACCTACACACACGCAAAAAAAAAAAAAAAAAAAAAGTGAGTATTAGTAGGCATGGCTAGGTTATATTCTTTTCGTTAAAAGTTTGCCTGGGTATTTTGCTCAGTGCAGTCCTTTGGGATATTGAGCATGGAGATGTACACTCTAATTCTGGGGAGAGATCTCTGTGTCTTTGCAGACCTGTTGGACAAGACCAATACCCACAGATGTCTTACATCTGTGATCATCACTAGGATTTGGAGATTTTAAAAGTAGGTTTTCGTGGGTTTATCATTCCTGCTATATATCATAAACTAAAGAGATGCTGAAGTTGATTCACTTCTGGAGAATGAAAAAATCTAATATAAAAGTAAAGACAAGCCAGAATCATAAATCAATTGTAGTACTGCACGTGCACAGAACCACAAAGACCCTGAGTTCATTGTCCTTAATTAAATTTGGTGTTAATATTTTCAGGTAAGTGTAACCGTGGTTGTATCTATCTTCCATGCTAACCATCTAGGGGTTTAATCCCGTTGCTTTTTTTACCACAAGGTTTCTTTTTCTGAAGTATCTCTACAGTCAAAATAGTGGGTGACCATTAGCAACACAGATAAAAAATGCAAAAAAAATGTTCAAATCTCTTAATACATATGCTAGGGGATTAGTTGCTTCACAAAGCAGACAAGAAACTAAGATATCACAGATTCAGTATCATTCAATTTCAACACAAAGTATTATAAGGATGAATTCCAATAAAGGATGAAAGTGCTAAAGAAAGACTGGGCAGTTAAATGCTTAAATCAAAAAATGAAAAAGTTGTAATCCATTTGTGACTTCCTTTTTGACTACAGTTTATCCCAATTATTTGCTGCCGTGTCCTGCTACACACTCAGACTCCTCAAGTCCCTGCGGCTACAAATTTATTCTCTTTTATCCCAAGCCTAGTTAGGGTCCAGAAACCACTAAAGCTGTTCAGCTACTCTGCTGTCTGCTCAAGTACTGGCAGCTTCTGTCTTCTTCCTTCACCTTCATTTTTTAGCACATTAATATGCTTCAATGACCACTTTCACTGTATGGAGTGGCAGCTTCTGAGTCTCTCTCAGCCTTAGACACATCTGCTCAGCCTGTAAGTCTCTGACTCCTTGCCCTAAAATCTCCTTGCTGCCTCCTCTGAGCCTAGAATTGTGTTTCACTCCTGCTTTTCTACCTTGTTCTGCTGTGGTGGGCATCGTTTTTGCTGTCTAGGTTCTGGGTACCAAAGGAAGAGCCTTGGAATGTGCAAAAAACCCCAAAATCTCACTTCCTCTCAGTCCTGGCACTAGTCCTTATGAGATAGGCTGCAAATGAAAAATGACTTGCAGATTTTTTTAAACTTTGTTGAATATGAACAGATTTTTAATAGAATGGCAAAAGTGTACAAGACTAACAAATATCTTGCAGTGATAGCACAGAAGGACTACTGCTTCTAAAAAGAACATACACAAGATTTTAATGAGGAAAAATGATCCTCTTTTTCTACCATCTTTTTGGAAAGACTAATTTATCTGGCCTATTATTTCTAATTAGACAAGCCAACTGAGTAAGAAACAATCCAATCAGTTTTCTCCAGAAATATATACATGCTACTCTTCTTTTGCCTTCCCATTCAGTGTGGGTTTCCATGGTGTCCATATTTCAAGCCCCGTCTCCCTCTTCCCCAAAGGATACATGCAACCATGATTTTCCCAAGGCACAATGGGACTGTAGCAGTCCAGCAGAGTGAGGATGCTGGATTGTAAGCTCTTGAGGACAAGGACTGTACTCTTGTTTCTCAGATATATTGAAATTACTTTGATGCCTAAATAATGCTTAATAAAATGGGCAGTGGTGTCAACATACCTTCCTTTTCCTCTCTTTTCTGTAAGATATTGTTGCTTGTATTAAATTGCTAGCATGGAGTTTACAGCATCATTTCTGTCTTTATTGGATTGAGACTCATGACTTTTTCAGCACCATTCATATAAATGGTGTTATAAAATCAGAAAAATAAAAACTCTTCAGTTCCATGAAGGGAGATAAAGAGTGCAAAGCACTTTTATTTCAGTTGTATTGATTTCAGTTATTCCTGTAACAAGACCATTACCTGACATATAACACAGACAAAACGAGAATGTCGAGTTCATCTGCAACATTTTGGCTTTCCTCTGTTGTAACCTAGCAGTTTAGGTAAGTTTGCCAAGTTTTAACACATATGGATGATGACCTCATGTAGGACATACAGATTAGACAAGGTTTCAGAATAAATTGCATATCATTAAGCATCATCAGTAATCTTAAATTAAACTACATATATATATATATAAATACATATACAAAATACTGCTTGTGGAAGTGAGAGACAAGTAGTGTTTGGATCCAGCTTTCTTTATTTTGGATAGCTGAGCTATAGGCTCTACCTTTTTATGTTTACAGATTGAAGACTTCCTGGAAAATATTTCTGTCTAAGTGCATTTTCTTTTTATTTTGATTTTTATGAACATTTCTCCTCTCTTAGTTCTTTGTAGTCTGCTGATTTTATATGTGCATTAATTTTCCCCATAATTCTTAAGCATAAAGATTAACAAGGAAAAAATGTGTTTTTCCTGCAAGAGTAAAAATTGCTTCTCTCCTGAATTTCCTTCAGTTTATGAAATCTCCCCAAAGAAAATGCTATATATTTTCATATATTGTCATAGGCAGGAGTCTGTGAAGTCTTGCAAAACTGAAGAATTTAACAAGTTTCCTCCTTGTAGGTTGTGATCCCCTAAATAAACAAAATTTAAAAAATAGAATTTTCAGTGTGCCTGAAAGCATAGCATAGACAATTGGGGACTACCAATTTTTGGACCTACAGATGACTAATTAAATGTCACTTCACAAATGTCACTAGTGGTGGGTTTAGAAAGATATATGCAATTCATGTGCTTATTCCATTACAAGCTTCCCACACTTGATAGCTGATGAAATGCCCCTATCCCTGTTGCCAAAACTTCCACCATTCTACTTCCTCCAGCAGCTCATGAGAAATAAACTTTATTAATACAGACTCTTAAAATACAATGAAGAGTAAATTGAATGTAATATGAAAATCCCAAACATAGAAAATCTTCTGCTATATTATTATTTGTAACCTTTAAATGATAGAAACCTCCATTTTCATTTACTTGCAACTGACTGAAAATGGGGAATATGGTTTTAAAGCTTAGTTTGCTGCAGAGCACATAACTACTTTCATCTATCAAATAGTAGGTCTGCATTAGACTGTTGCTAACATCAAAAGGCAAAAAGAAATTATCAAAGATTATCAGCAATTAGAATCAGCAGAATTAAGTGAGGTTTTTGACACTGTCTCCCATAAGATCCTCACAGAGAAGGTGATAAAGTTTGGGCTAGATGAACAGACAGTGACATGGACTGACAAATGGAAGAACAGCTGAGCCCAGAGAGTAGTGATCAGTGGCATGAAATCTAGTTGGAGCTAGTGGTGTACCCCTGGGATCCAGCCTCATTCAACATCTTCATTAGTGGTCTGAATGGTAGGGCACTGTGTTGCCTCAGTAAGTTTGCTGATGACACAAAACTGGGAGGACTTTCTGATGCACCAGATCTGTGCCCTGGTCCAGAGGAACATCAACAGGCTGGAGAAACGTGCTGACAGAAACGTCAAGAAGTTCAGCAAAGGGAAGAGCAAAGTCCTGCACCTGAGAGAAGCAGCTCCAGTCACCACCAGTTCATTCTGGGGGACATCTGCCTGGAAAGTAGACCTTGGGCTCAGCAAGACCAGGGAAAGATGCGGCAAGACTGGTTTGGGGCCAGGCTCCTTCCCACAGTTTCCCGTGGCACCGGTTCCCTTACCCGTGTGAGCCCCTGGCCCCATTCACCTGCTGATTCTTGCCGCTGCTAGGCAGCCGTTCGGGCACGGAACCTCCACACTGCTTTCAGTTCAGGAACTGGGGCCATGGTGAGCATGGAGCTGTTCCCTTTCCCTACATTTCAAAGTCCCGGTGTCTGTGGGGTTTCTCCTGCTTATCCTCTTGGCAGCTCAACAGGACCACTCCTGCTGCCCAGTCCGCACAGCAGGGCAGGGAAGAGTGGCTGGGTCTCAGCTCTTGTCATTTCCCCGTCCTCCTGCTGTCCAGTTTGCGCGGCAGGGCAGCGGCAGGGTGGCGCAGGGACGAAGGAGGCTCATCCCCCATGGCAGAGCAGAGCAGGACAGCCAGCCGCCATCCTCACACTGCCCGGCGATGCCAGCAGCAGTTTTCTCCCAGTGGGCGGCTGGCAAGAGCCCCGCCAGGAGAGGCTGCAGCCCCGCAGCCCCTCTCCACGCTGCCATGAGGCGTGCGGCGGCGGCTGCCCCTATGGGCAGCCCCCACTGCCCACAGCCAGTCCCTACAGGCAGCAGGGGCCCTGCACATAGTTTTTGACAGGAAGTGCCATTTTGCTCAGAGTGTCCAAATCTCAGGAAGGGGAGGCGACCAATGCTGCCAACCAATAGGAAGACAGCCTGTCCAAGAAGAGGACTCCGGGTTCATGCGATATCAAGAGCCCATAAAAGCCACGAAACCCGGAAGTCTCCCCCTTTGGCCAGCTCATCATGGTGCAGATAACATCGACTGCTGCTCCTCCTGGTCCTTCCTGGTTCCCTTCATCCTGCAGCAGCACCGGATCCCTGACAGTGGCACCAGAACACCGCCCAGCTGCAGCAGCGTGGTATTTTTTACCCTTGGGTTCCCGAGGGGAGGGTGCTTCTCACTGTTTTGTCTTTCAAGGGCTCCGAGACCGGGAGATACCATCTTCGAGGCAACTTTCCCTTCCTTCCCTCTGCTCCTCAGCCCACCGGTCTGCTTGGAGGAGCAGTTTGTCATTTTTTTTTTTTTTTCTATTGCATGACATTGTCGGGTGGTTTTTTGCTGTATCTGTTTAATGCTTTTAGAGGGATCGTATAGTTTTTATCAAGCCCCCTATTAATAAACTGTTATCTGTTGTGCTTCTATTCAGTCTTTCGTCACTGTTGCTCCCCCTAGTGTTAAAACCACCACAATACTGGAGAATGTCCAGCAAAGGGCCTCAAAACTGATGAGGGGATTGGACCATTTCTTCTGTGAGACAGCTGGGACTGCTCAGCCTGGAGAAGAGAAGGCTCAGGGAGATCTCATCAAAGCATATGAACACCTGAAAGGAAGGTTCAGAGATAGAGCCAGGCTTTTTCCAGTAGTGCCCAATGACAAACAAAAGGCACTAACCGAAACACAGCAGGTTCCCTATGGACATCAGGACACATTTTTTTAACTGTAAGAGTGATCAAGCCTTGGCACAAGTTACCATGGGAGGCTGTGGATTTTCCCTCCTTGGAGATATTCAAAAGCCATCTGTACACAGTGCTGAACAACTTGCTTGGTGGCCCTGAGCGAGCAGGAGTTTGGACCAGATGGCCTCCAGAGAACCATTTCGGCATCTGCTATCCTGTGATCTGTGATTCTCTGAAAATTTCAAATTAACCTCCAAGAAGTTGGAGGACATAAAGCAGAGGATATAAATACTTTCCACTGCTGCCATCTTTAATATCTGTGGCTTAGTAGCAGGGTTATTAATGTTTTGATCTGAACCGTTTTTCTTGCACTTCTGTTATTATATTGTTTTTTGATTCTTCAGACAATTACTTTAAATCAGTATATTCTTCTCTTTCACTCCTTTAATCTCTATGATTTATAAAGACTATCCAGAGAATTTACTTTCCTTGTCTGAATAGCTTCAAAGGAGAGAAAATATTGGTTTCTATTTTTTCTTATCCCAAATTTGCAGAGTTGTTCTCTGGAGAGGCAGCTGAAACCAGTAAGAGTGGCACTTGGAAATCTGAATATTTACGATGAAGTTTCTGAAAAGTCTGACATCTTAAGTGCCAAACCAGCTGCCAGGCCATGTAGGAAAAAGAAAATATTCCCATTCTTAATAATTGAAGTAGAAAATCCACTGAGGAAAACCCACTTTCCTTTTGATTTTGCCTTTCTATCAGTTTTCATGATGTCTGGAGGAGGCAACAGACTGTCATGACAATCACCAGGAAAACAAAGCTTCAACACCAGATAGTAGAAATTCTAGAACAGGACTGTTCTCTTAAAGCAGATAGGCCACAGTTAATCCTTTAAGCTGTGCTTCAAGCACACTCAGGCAACAGCGCGCAAGGCTTATGGTGGTTCTGAAATTGCACTTCAGATCTTACAGGCTTATCAAGAAGTACCCAACAATTCATTATCTCACTTTCAAATGGATATTTATCCTGCAGCTACTATGGATCCATGAGAGCACTTGGGCATACTGTCTTTTATTTAACAAAGAAGAAGAGAGCTGTTTGTAAATGGAAAATTTTAAATGCACTTTTTCACTTAAAATTTATTGTGTAAAAAAACTTCAAAAATACTGTGTAGTAATTTTTTATCCATCCTATGACCTTACACTAGAAAATTTTACATAGATGTTTGTCATTACGAATTTTAGACTACTGGCCTTTACCAACATATATGCACATAAGACTATGGAAATCATCTATCCAAGCAGGGAATTTCACAGCGTTTAGATAACTTGTCTTGCTTATCTTTAAAATTCTTCAATAATAAAAATGGCTGTCAGAGAACTCCTGAGAACAGACAAATGCTTGTGTCAGTCTGAGTTTAAAAATGTGCTGAAAATCAACAATATTAATTATTATTATTATTGACTTATGCATATTCCAGTGTCAGAAGCAGTATTTGTGTGCTGGGACAGCAATTGGCACTCCTGGTGAGGCCATGCAGACGCTCAGGTTGCCACTTTGAACTGCAAGAAACCCAGTCCTCAAACACTGTATTGGTTGGCAGGTGGCTGAGCTGTGTTCAGCAGGAAAAACATGTAAAAAAGGAGTAAAGATATTGAAGAGCTCAAACACTGAAGTAAATTGGCAGGAGAGATACAAAGAGAAACAAGGAATGAAGGGACCTGAAAGATTTTGAAAAACTGAAGCTCATTTTTATTAAGGACCGTTCAGGCAGTACTAGTAGAAGTTCAATGGGACATTGTGACATACAGATTCCTCGGCAAATGTCCCATGCTGGTACAGATTCTATGTAGAATGTCTCCTGTAGGATCAAGATACTTTCTGCTGCAATGGGGAAAAGAGCAGGCAGAAGATGGGCAGTACAGACCTAAGAGTCAGCTCTGCTGCTACCTGTGCCATTTGATGTTTAGGAAATTTGTGATGGCAATCACCATTTCCAAAAGGTCTTTTCTACCCTCAAGCAACAACTGGCTTCACATCCTTTTGTGAGCAGATAAAAGACAAAAACTCCAGATTTCTATCAATTCAGGTCTGCCAAACTAGGTAGCAGAATAATAGTATTTTATTTTTCCCAGTATTTTGCTGTCTCAGCCAGGTGCTGTCCTATGGCTGATGGCTGGAGCCAGGCATGCCAACAGGCTCACTGCTGGGTTATTGGAAGCATTTGTACACAAATTTAGGGAGTCACATTTCCAGTTTTGGCTTATGCTTCCAGCAGCAGAGTGCTTGCTTCCAAGATGAATTTTGGACATTTTGGGGTAACTGGAAAAGTCTGAGGTCGTTTCATAGTCCTAATAATGTTCTGCTTTATACTTTGCATTAATTACTCACTGTTTCAGAGCACCCAGACATATTGGGTCTGAGGTTGCTCAGCATTTTCTAAATGCATGGAGAATCTTAGTTCCATTATGAGTTGTCCAGATGGAATATTTAACAACCTTATACTCTACCTCATTGTAAATCATGGTAATGGTTGTGGAAGAAGTCCCTGCAGGATGTCTTGACTTATGACTGAACACTACTTTGGAGTTTTACCGCTGTATTTTATTTTTCAGGGAGTAAACATTGCAACTTCAGGCAGAATAACACTTTGAGTAGTAGTGCAGTAACAAGGGCCAAATGAAAGCAACTTGCAAAAAAAAAAAAAAGCCAAGAAATTAAAAAGTTGGCTCATAACTGTTGGGTAAATCTTGTTGTCATGGTCCTTCCAGTAACCTCTTCCTCTCTTCTTTGTTTTCCCAGTGCCCTTAATAGCTCAAGTCTTGGGAAACTGGATTTGTCAATCATAGTTGGTCTGTGTGATATGCTGTGATGTTTCGTCTTCTGCATTCTGAATGGGAGCAGCTCTGCTTGTTTTTATAATCTAATGGTGGGCTTCTCGCCTTTCAAAGCCTGCATTGCTTTGTGTCAAGAAATCAGTGTCTTAAATACTTGTAATATGACATGAAGCAATTAATTTAGTCACTTAGACCTGCATTTCCATTTGCAGTCTTGGACTACTGTCAAACACATGAGAAAATGCCCTTTCCATAGTGAAATCTATATTGAACAATGAGACATGGCTCCATCTGAGGGGGACTTGGAAACTGACTGATGGGGAAGTTACAAGAAAATTAATAAAATCCCATACAGGCACTGAAATTATCATCACTTTCTTGACACTGATATTGGAAAAGACTTATCCAGACAAATATATCTATTCATTCCTCATGACAAAAGCAGAAATACAGAGGTACAGTTACAACAAACCCAGAAAATAATCCAATTGACAAAAAGCCATTACAACTCAAACAATAGAAGATGCTGGATACCACAGGTACATTGCTTTTAGTCCATTTTTTCTGTGATGTTGGATAGAAGAAACTGATGAAGCAGAGAAATAGAGGCAAAGGAGTATAAAAAATTTCAAAGGTGTGAAGTGATAAAAGGTGTGAAAGACCAAAGGTGTGAAACAGAAATAGGAAAGATCTCCCAGAAGAAGAGAGGCAAGAACACTCACCCATCAAGCACTGATTGGGACTCACTATTTCATTTAAGGCTTTATGCAAGGTGCCAGCTTTAGTAGAAGAGAGCATGAAAACAAGTAGAAATGGACTAATTTAATTTAAGAATAATAAATTGGTTGAAAAATTAAGTTTCATTTCTCCTTAAATTATTCACAAATCACAATCAAATCCAGCTAGTGTTTGGGAAATAACTTGGAAGGGGGCTGGGAGGTAGATTAACTCTGCTGACAGGGCGTTTCCTCCTTTGCCTTAAGCAGCTGGGGGTTGAGACACACACCCGGGGGTTGAAGTGCGTTCTCCTGATATATTTGAGCACACAGGTTGATTAATCAAGAGTATCCTACCTACCTACCTACCAACCATAGAAAAAGACTTTTGAGGTAAAGACACTCTCAGTTACTCCTAATAAAGTTCATTATACACTAATCCAATTATTATTAGGATGAAGAGCTGCTAGGACAGTTGCACAGGCTGAGGATACCTGGTTTCTAGTCCCATCTCTGGTGAACACTGGTTTTATCTACAGCAGAAACCAATGGTCCTCAACTTCAGGAACTAGTGTCTAGGGGCATCCTGCATGTCCCAGAGCCTGTCACCTGTGAATTTATATTTATCTCAGGAACCTTACTGATGCATGCTGCACTCTCCTTGTGCATCTGTCCATGTTTTCTTTCAGGGGAAACGAAGGAACATCAGGCTGTGAAGCAGTGTCCTGTCAGGTATACTATGTCCAACAAGGTAAAGGAAAGCAATAGGGCATGTGTGTGGTCTCGATAGACTGGAAAAGTTCCTGAACCCCACAGGTTAGCAATAAAATTTTGAAATAGTTTGTTAACTGGGCAGATGGCTCAAAATTGCTTAAAAAACAAGAAGCAAATAAAACCAATATCCTCCACAAGTTAAGTTCATTTATAATTATTGGACAGCACTGACTTTGTTCTTCAAGGCATCTAGGCATTTACTTCTTTGAGGTCATATTGGTATTACTATTTTGATGTTTTACATGTACAAGAAGTTTCATTTAGCAGCAAAAGGCTCATTACATGTAAAAAAAAATTACATCTTTTCAAGTATTCATGTTGCTGTAATTACACTGTCATCAAACTGCTTCATTTCGCATTTTGCACAGAAAATCAATTATTCTCACACCTTAATTAGGAAGAAATATGTCAGGATAAACGGCTTGAATCATTGCAAATTATTGTATTCATTCCTATCAGGGTTTTATTTATCCTCAGCATTAAAAAAGGATATGAGCTCTGTAACACTTCTATAAGCAGGCTGACAAGGTGGCATTTGTATAAGTGTGTTTCATGCTCTCTGAAGTGTGTTTCAAGCTCTCTCTGAGCTTGTTTTCATTTGTAGATAACTTCATGATGTTTGAAAAGTCTTAACTGAAGTTTTTCAGTGTGTGGATCTATCTCAAAATAATTTTTCAGACAAACATACCTGCATGCACACCCACCTACAATTACAGCTGAATATTTTAGTTTTTTTCAGGAAAAAAAAAAAAAGCATAACAGGGAGTTCATTCTAGACATATTAATTTAACTTCTGCAAAAATCCTAGCTGAATATTACTTCTTATTTTCTAGAAAAAATCTACTTCACACATGCAGCAGAGAAACATTCTAAATTGTTGCTGCTGAAAACTCCACAAAAACGTCCTGTTCTGTGCTAAGTAGGACATTTCCCAGCTCTGGACTGTGTATGGGTGTACTGGGTCTGGGGGAGGTTTAGGGAATTAGTACCTGTCTGCACAGGTCTGGGGGCTGCCATCATGTTGTATCTACCTGACCACGCTCTGTTTCTTCCCTGTCCCACTGATTGCACAACACAGGGAATTATCAGGGGCTATGAAGTGAAGTGCTAGCTGCAGGACCCCGACTTCATGTATGCAAAAACAGGAAGGTAAAGGAGGAACAGGGCAGGAGACACCTCATAGAGAGAGGAGAGTTTCCTTGCATGCCAGCTGCATCCTGCCCCTAAGAACCTGCTCCTTGCATGGCCTCAGATATGTTAGCATGAAAAGGTGTTTAAGAAGCTCATTATCAGGGGACGCTGACTTGAGGTCCTGGTGCCCGATGTTCTGAAGTTCACAGACAGATGTGTCAGGTGGGACTGCACTTTAAATGTCTAAAGTGAGAGTTTCGGTTGTTATTCTCCAGAAAGTTTGAAATTAGATGTCCAAATCAACTAGATAGGTTTTCTATTCATTGCCTTGGCTACCAGGAAATAAAAGTGAGATAATACCTCACAGGAATTGTGAAAATGAGCAAATTAATAATACATTACCAGGTACATGGATTAATTACTGAGGCAATACAGTGACAGATGCCATTGAGAAGCATGTAAGGAAAAGAGCAATTCTGTCTGTGCACCTGTGCACAAATAGTATTTGGCACATTAGATATGAGAAGGAAGAGAAGGAGAAAACAGGGGGTTTTTGTATATACGGTTCTTTACTCAGCATCACTGTTGCCAGCCACTAAATGAGGTAAGGCATCTACGGAAAGTTTTAAATGTGTTTCTGTCTTCAGAGTGCAGTCTTAAATGAAGACCAGATAGACTGATTTCATTTCAACATTTCCTAACTTACAGGTGTTTGTTTTTTGAAATGTGAGCAGTATCCTTAGCTCATTTTGAGCATCCCCTCCAAAAAAATTTAAATCCCTTATTAATGATAAAAAGACTCCCCCTCTCAGCAATACTGTGGATATTGAGCTAATGAGATCTAAAAATTTCCTAAATTTTTTGATTGTGTCAAACTCAGATTACTTCAGTACGTATGGGATAGTCTAATAGTTGCAGTGGTTCCTAGACACTTTCAATAGTCAGCATTATGCTATGAAAAATGGGCATCTCAGGAACTTAAGTACAACTAAAATCACTGATAACCTAATCAGAAAGTTGGATTAAAATCACCACAGGGCAGTGTATTAAATTCAGAGAAATGCCAGGATAATAATCAGAAATAATCTTGATTTTAACTACATGAATTGCCATCTCCTTATGAATACCAATAGGACTATGCAAAATGCTATTTAAAACTCTAATTGCTTTTCTGCATTCTGTTCCAATTATAATTCAATTTTAAAGCACCTTCCTTAAAAGCTTGTGAGATTTACAGTTGTATCTGGTTGAAAAAATAGAATAAAATTCTCAAAAAATGCTGACAGTATTCCTTTAATTCCCTTTTGTGTTCAAATGAAATAAAATGAATGGTATCTAGGGAGCTTTTATAAGTTTCCATTTTTGCTTTCTTGTCTTTATCACCTTGCCAGTTTTCAAAACTTTTTTTTCAATGGTTAAAAAAAAAATAAAAGTCACTCAGTGGCAGAATAAAGATTTCCGTTATTTACTTTATTTACAAGGCTGTTGGTTTTTTAATTTCAGAACTCTGTTTTCAAGAATTGCAGCATGAAAAATGGAAACAAGAAAGGTTTTCCTCTGTAAAAATTCTTACCAAAGAATTTGATTTATTGACAAAAGGGAAGAAATTACTCATATTCATGCTTTTTAATCCTTTAAAAAGTTTTTTAAATATATTTTTTCTCAAAACTATTTACTCCTTCCATTAAAAATATGGGGCTAAAGAGGTGAGGTTATTTGGCTGATTATTGCCAAGAACAAATTGCAATGAAATACTTTTACCAGCTCCACATCCACTCCCAAGAATGTTTTCTTTCTATGGTATTTCTTGAATTCTGACACTAGTAAGTACAATTATGATTAAAAATTAATAATGAGATAGAAACAAGTTTTAGAGCATAAGAAAGTTTTTGATTGCTAGTGATTTGCTTAAAGGCTAGCTTCTGAGTTTCCATGGATTTCCTCATTCGCAGTACTGTATTTAATATTAACAATATAAAGGAAGATCAATTAGAAAAAGCAGGTAAATGGAGAAGAGGTAAGAGTATTTGGGTTATGCACCCTACAAGTGCACCCCATACCTCTTAGAGGCTGACTCTAAGAGGTGAATCATCTTGAGAAGAAAGCGTGTTCCTCCCTAGGAAGTCCCAGGAGACCCTATCATGCCCGCTAGGACCAGATTCATTCACACCAATATAAATCCTCCAAGTTTTGTTTATAACCAAGGCAAAGTGATACCAATGGAAATCATAGCACTAAGCGAGCTTAAATTCCAGTATTATACTCATGGGCGGTCCTGTGTGAACTTCACTTCTTGCAGAAATATATGTTTGATAAAGAAAATGAGACTAAGTAGCAACAAAACACTAATCTTCAGTAAGTGGCAGCATAAATGAAAGAATTCCTCACTTGGCAAGATAATCCTTATGCTTAGAAGATTTCCTAGGGAAAAAACCCCCACATCTGTTTGATAGATCCTCCTAGCAACAACTTTTGTACATAAGCATCTTATGTGTCTGTTTCTCCCTGAAAAATATTTGCATAAATGACAAAATGTTATTCAATTTCTGACCCTCATGAAGAAGAAATTAAATTCTTGGTACAATAAAGAATGTGTTTAATAGAGGAAAAAATTATTTATTTTATATGTTTCTTGGGTGTAGGGAAAAAAAAAAGTGTTATGCTGTAAAGACAATATGTGTGTTTACACTCACATGCAGTAGTGTCCACATGCTGAAAAATATGCCAGCTCATAAATATGTTTCAGTATCTGATATTTGCTTATTTTTTTGTTGATTCAGCTAGGAACATCAAATGCAACAAAAGCACAGACAAAATTCAGTAAATAATCCTACTTATAAAAGCCAGCAAAAAAAAAGTCTCAAATAATGAACTGTTTTATAGTTTAATTATTACAGAAGCATTTGGTATGACACAAGACAGAAAAATTTTTGTGGAAGTCTATAAATGCACTCCCAATCCCTTCAGGTCAGGGTCAGGCTTAATGCATGTAATTTCGGCAAGAAACAGTGAATACTCGGTAATTCCAGTTTGAAATGCTTATTGAAACTAAACTCCGGGATCACTTCTGTGTTTAATGGCCACCTAAAATGGTGTAGAATCCAATAAGGCCATAAGAAGAAAACATTTGAAATAATTTCAAAACACCCATTGATTTTTTTTCAAAAGCTATGGTTCATTTCATGAGTGCTTAACTAGAGTCTCTTTTTTTCTTCCTTCCCTTAGCACCTCTGTACTCTCTCCTTTCAGGAGGATACTTCTGTAAGTAGTACATCTTCTTCATAAATAATTTTAAAGACTTTTAAAAATACTTCATCAAATATGTGTGTATTTTTTAACACCTGTCATAGACAAAATGCTAATTGTTTGCCAACAAGTGTTTGTCAAAAAACATGCCCTGTGAAGAGCTCCACAAGGTTTCTGGAATAATGCAAAAAGGAGAATAAATAAAGAGTGTGCAACATGTCCTAGGAGACATTGCAGAGCTGTACAACTGGATAAGCAGAGGCGAAACTTAGTTGTTTTGATTCACAAGCTGAGAAATTGCATGTTTATGGGGAGATGCAGAAACACTGAGTCATGCTACTTTCTAAACTCCTAGTGTTTTTAAACATGCTACTTTCATGGATATTTAGAGTGTCAAGATAAAATGAAGATGAGTTGTCTCTTACTTCATGCTGAAACGCCAAGAAATGGAGCATTCTACTGCATATAGCCACTACTACACCTGGAGGATGAGTCTCAAGTTTTCCTCCTTATCATAAAGAAGAACCAAATGTTTTACAACGTTGATAACCAACATGTTTTGATTTAATAACTTCTCATACAAAAGTTGCACCATTTTCTATGCTGTATATGGAAGAGGGATCTACTGGAGAAGTAGTATATCAATACCACTTCTAGAGGGAATTAATTTTGGCTGCTTCCCACAGGTTCAAAAAACTGTACTGCTGATCTGCATTTATTTTTATTAAATCAGGACCAAATCCTATCATAAAAATAAACTTTCTATAATTATATTTTTTTCATATTTTGGGTAAAATTCTCAGCAGAAATATCAAGTTCCAAAACTATTTGGCTCTTTCTAAAATTGGATATAGATGTGAATTTAGATTAGAATGAGATTTAGATGGTAAGGTGAAATTAACCTTATTCAAATGCAAATTGAACATGAACCAGCAGAATAAATTGCCTTGTAGGTTTGTGTTTGCCTCCAGTGATCCATGTTACACCATTTTCCCCTTTCAATTTTAGCTCTTGTGTCTTATGCAGGTACAGAAACACAAGTACAGAGACATAAGTACAGAAACACAATGAAGAAGTTTGTTTAGTTATGGAATACTGAAAAACATTAAATCAAATGCATGGCATATTTTTTCAGGATCTGGAGATTTTTACATTCTGACACTTCAGGAGATTAGTTGAAAAGGGTACTGCTGTCTCTTTCATTACTTCTTAAGACATTGTTGAATTTCTTGGGAAAAAAGATGTCAAGATGGCCACTGTTTATTTTCCACAGTTGTGGAAAAGAAAGGGTGTATCTCGATGTTTCTTTATCCTTATTTTAGATGCATGCCTTGAAGCACAGTTTCTCACACTAACTTCTACAAGATGGCAAAGTGGCAATACAGAAACGTAAACATCTTACAAATGAGAGAGTACACAAATTCCAGTATTAGGATGAATCTTGTAGGTCCTAACTAGGAGATGAGAGGATGAGTGGGAGGTTAGAGGCAAAATTCAAAATCATACCTCAGGATTTGGTTTTGATTTATATAGCCTCTACTCCCTACGAATTTCAATGACTGATTGAAATTACTCTATTTTTAAATTATTGTTTACTCTTTCTAATTAGAGGTTGTGTTGAAATATCTATGATTTTTTCTTTAGATTTGCTTTAACTGAGGCACAATTAAGAGCAGCTCTCAATACAAAAGTATGTATAATTATTTTGAGGAACCTGTTTTTTTTTCTGCAAAAATGTAGGCTGTAAAGGCTATGGTTTTTTTCTTTCCATGTTATCTAAATATTGATAATACTAATAATTTTCCTCCCTTCACTGAGTTTTATATTAAGACTTAAAAATAATAGAATTATATAAAACACTGAAGAATGGAAGAAAGAACCATAGCTTGTCTACAGAAGATCATCAGATAGATGTATGGGAAGGATTTACCAGTTCTAGTTCAATTACTAAATATTTTACATACAAAATGAGACTTGCAAATGGTCTGTAATCTTCCAGTCCTGAAGATAAACCAGTATAAATACATATGTCAATTGTTATTACTTGTCAGTACAATGGATCTCTTTGCCATTGTCCATTTTCTAGTGGGGAGCAGGTTAGATGTTCAGAGAGACATAGCACACATTGATATTCAGACACACAAAGAGTGAAGGAAAAGAAAATGGAGTGCAATTATGGGGTTTTAGTTGGTTTGTTGGAGTTTTTTCTGTTTGCAAAGACAGCAAGCATGAAGGCATCTGTGCCTGTCTAAATTCAGCCAAAACCATCTGCCAACAAGTTGCAGCTAAAGGGTAGAAAATCTAATCGTGACTCAGAGGAGTTAGAAGGGAATGTGGGAGCAAGGGCCTAGGCAATAAGCTGTGGAGATGTGTAACAGTTGGCTGAAAAGGGATGGGAAGCAGTTAAATGAATGGGGACCATCTATTCTTACCACACTTACACTACATGAACCCGATAATTAAATGAACAGTTATAGCGTAATGTACCGCAACACAGGGCGAGGTTTTTCAGATTCATGCACATGCTGTGCTCTTCTTCCTATTTATATTGTCCTCCTCCTCAGCTCTAAACTATCATAATTAAGAAAATCACTGCACAATAAATTTGTAGGTCTGTACAATTATAGTTACCTGAAATCAATGCTGCCTCTGAGTTATGGTGGCATCATAAACCGTTTGATTGCCTTAATGGAATTATTTATCATTGTAATTATTTATTATTTATCACATCAGCTCTTAAGTTATTCCTTGGTATTGATCATATTATCCTGTGCAATATAATTTCCATTTATGTTGACTGGATTAACAACACATGAAGGGAAAATGCAGATTAGTATGTTTTTCTTTTCAGCAGAGTATGTTTTGGGAGACAGAGCAACAAAGATATGTTATAAGAGCATAGTGGTTAGAGCCTCCCTAAACCAAAAACTGGGTTCATTATCTGAGTTATTGCAATGTAACTTCTACTCTTTTTCCCAATTACCTGAGATAACATTGGTCTTTCCATGAAAAAGTTTGTAATTTTTATTGCAGTCATAAATGAGAACATTATTAAACACAAGCACAACTGCCAAGAAGAAGCAGAAAACCCAACAACTGAACACTTTAGAATTACTACATATACATATACATCATATACACATACATATACATGCACATACACATAAACATATACATATATGGTGGTAATGTATGTGTATAGTCAAATATAGTATGCTGGATGCTCAAATAAGAGTCAAGAAATTAGGAATTCTGTTTTAGTGAAGATAGTCCTTAAATGCAGGGAGCACCATGGCATGCAGAAGTCTTGTGGTTGTCACTTGGTCTCAGATTTTTCATTTAACATGTATTTTTCCCCATTTCCTTTCCAAGAGCCACCATCCTGGGAAGATCCCATTTCCCAGAGTTATGGCAGACAGGCAGCAGAGAGGGCAGATGACCCAATGCAGACTTCGATCACAGCCAGAGCTTGCCTTTTCTGCACTGAGCGGAGTTCCTGTTATGTACAATTTATCTCTTGTATTGTTAGAAAGGTCTAGTCTTGCAAGAAAATCATCTCAGCTACTTATTCCTCTATTTCCCTGTCTTTTTCCTCTGCTGACAGCTGAAAGCCCAAGCTAAATGGCAGTGCTCATCTGTAGAGTGAGAAATGAAGGGCCACTGCAATACAGTGAGAGACTGATAGCAATAAACTTCACTGTAAGGGAAATTATTTGATGCATATCTAAAAAATCATTCAGCAAGCAGAAAGAAGGTTGACTTTTAAACTGGGAACAAAATCTCCTAGATGGTCCCTGTCAGCCTTTTGCATTGATCTAATTATAGGAAAGCTATCATTCTACCAGATGCTTTAAATATCAGAAATGACAAACACTTCTTAAGGTTATTGTGTTCGAACAGAACTTTGGAAATCCTTTGCAGGAGGAGGTTATATATAGCTAAAAAGTTCAAATAGGAACTCAGATTTGAAAACAAATAAGAAATCAAATACAGAGAAGCATATTTGTCATAAGTTTAACAAGGATTCTTTTTGAAGAAGACGTCCAGGAATATTATGTTATTCTGTATTCTCTTCAAACCATATTCCAGTTTCAATTAGGTGATTTTTTTTTCACAGAACCTGTTTCACAGGGGTGACATTCCAAAACACTTTAAAGTGACTAGACCCACTGATATATTCATGAGAGGTTCTTGCCTCATGAGATGCTCTTCGTGAAAGTTTCATTAATGAATGAAAAATCCTGATGAAAAATATGCAGTATTCATTTTATTTTCTGTTCTATTTGCATTGACTCATCCTCCATGAGAGCAGGTACAGATGCAGCTTGTATGTTCCAAAAGCCAATTCATTTTCTCACGCCTCTTCAGAAAGAGTGGAACACCAGCTTTAAACCAATGAAAAGATCTTTGTCAATATTTAAGGAATTCTAAACAAAATAGCTCTCTTGAAATATTATGTTATTCCTTTTTCCCTTGCTGATCAGGAACACTTACAGGAAAAGCAGATACTGGTTTCATGTAAATTAAATATCTCAAACCACAATTTTTCACAGATAAATACGTCAAATGAAAATAAAAATAGTTTAAGCACAACAAAATGGACTAATGTATTGTAATAAGCTATTAAACTGTATAAATTAGAGTTATTCATTTGTCTAGTTACAGAAATAAGACATGTCATTCATCTAATCTGTTTTCCTTCAACTGCTAGAACACCAGTTTTGTCCACCTCGAATGAAGTACTTGTTCTCTGATGCCAGGCTTTCACCCTTTCTTTCTTCAAAAGAAATTGAATGTGCATGAACTGACTTATACTATGTTATAATTTTTAATGTCACAGTTTATTTAAAATTATTATAAATATATAGATACATATTTTAAAATAATTTGGTATTACCATTTACTACTAATAAAATATCCCCTACAATTCCAAGGCAAAATAGCATTGATACTGCTAGTAGTTAAGATGTAAATAACAAATACTGTATTACAGGTACTTGAGTGGTACCTGAGTTTTCAGCCACAGTAAACAGCAGAAGAATATTTATTCAGATGAAAAGGAGCTAAAGGAGATTTTATAGCAGAAGGGATCAAAAATAAATCCATAGATTAAAAGCATTATTGAGATGTTCTTTTACTATGCAATATTTCAAGATCTCATTTTCAAATGACTTACATTCATTGAAGAGATCCCTTACTAGCTGGCTGATCAGGAAAAGGGATAAGCTTTTCAAGTAACAAGGACTGGAAAATGTATGCTCTCGTTGCAAATTCATGTTTAAAAATTGTCGGCTTCAGCTTGGGCTGAAGAGCCTTGATGACTCCATGTCTGAATTAGGAACTCAAATTATGTTTTCTGAAGAATTCAGATTAAGTAGCTCTAAAAGATCTGGGCCCTTCTGGCACTGTGTATGTTTTGAATGCCACTGCCATGAACTAGCCACTCTTCCAGCAGCAAAAGCATCTTCATTTATTTGTTGGACTTCCTGACAGTGTCTGAAGTCCCCCTTTCCATCTTTAAATTTACAAGGTGTCTATCATAGCCAGCAGGGTGCTTCCTGGCCTGATTTTCCACAACGAAATTGATTGTCTGAGCACTGTGAGCTTTGGGATTTCCTTGCCACTACCAAAGCGGGAAGTGGGTATTTCATAAATACCAAGTAGCTACTCTAAAGCATGAGATAACAACTAAGAGCAGTTGTAGTTCACAGGCTTTTGCCTGCCTTCCTAGATTTCAACACAGCTTTTCTTTGCAAATGTGACTTTATAGACTTTTCAGTCTTGCAACCACACACATGCTTAGTTCTAGTTCCATGAAGTGTTCTGGAAACCTTGTAGGTGTCTCCCATATCAAATATAAGCTTGATTTTACCTTTGAAAACAGTGAGGGACATTAGTCATATTACTTAGAAACCTGCCCAGCATCTCTTCTCTGTTAGCAAGAGCTTGTCTCCTGCATCTGATCAAGCATCTGCTGTTGGTCTGCTGTGTTTCCAAAAGGCAGAACTGTGCCTTTTTGCCCAAGCCCTTTCTCTTGTAAGAAGTCCTATAATAGCATAAAAATGTCCACATAATTTTCTGAAAACCTGTCTCTCAGAAATGCCAGAACAGACAAAGCCTTGTTTGCTGGAATGATGGCCTTCTTGTTGACTAATCTTCGGACTCTGATATTTTTATGCACCTGTCTTTGTCCCTCACTGCAAAGAGACAACTCCATTTCCTGAAGATGTACCACTAAACAAGAAGTGAAATAAAAGGAGAAGGATACCAAGCATCTCCTCTTAGTGTGACAGCATTTTGAAAGACTTACTGGCCTCCACTTTTGTTTGGGAAGAAGAGAAGAGACAGCACGATCGGGATGGTGTTTCAAGACCCTGGACCTTGAGATGAAGAAGATATTTTTCTTGAGACCCAGGCGAAGGCATCTCTGTCCTGCAGTGAAATAATATTTAAGGTGCAAACCTGACTTCAGTGCATCCTACTGGATAACTTCCAGAGTTCTAACCCAGAATATTAGCTGAGGTTAACTGGACTTTTTTTTTCAGCAAACAGGAAATTAAAATGGAACTTAAAAAGGAAAAGTAACACCTTGAGAAAATGGCGAATAATTATGGGCAATTAAAAACAAACAAATAAACACCAAATAACATAGGGAACAATATAAAAGCTATAGAATTTTATCATTTTAACTGATTATAAATTAAATGTTTTATTTTACCATTTCTAATGTAGTCTTATTTTCTTCCTGAAATTTTCATTTTTACTTTTAAATGGCTTAAGCTTTAATAGGCAAAGAAGTGTATTTAAGTAAACACTGAGAGTTTATGTCTTTCATTTAGTCTCAAAGTGAGAAATTGAAGTTTTGGTGCAATGGAGAATTTTGTTTAAACTCTCCACATTTTCTCCTCTGACCTAGTTGATTTCCCAGTAAAACTTACCAAGCCAATAAATCCATTTCTGATCCAGCTTTATGGTTACCCTTTGCAACTAATGTTTTACCTCAGATGTGGCCCTTTCCATCTGTGCTGAGTACGACTGTAATTTAGAATAGACTTTATGAGCTTAGTCCCACTTTGGGGAAAGTTTAGCAGTATACTTTAATCACCAGGTTTGGGATAAACGGATGGATTTTAACAAGGCATAAGATTCATGAAGGGATAAATATAGATTCTCGGGAAGAAAATATGAGAGAGGCTATTAAACTTACGATGAAAAGTCTAGGAGCCAGAGACATGGTAAGTGATTCATCCTTACTTTTTGTCTAGCACTGATTATGTCTGTGTCTCTTGGGATGCAGAACCTGTACAAAAAAAAATTGAGGACTTTTGCACTTTGAAAAGATACTCCTCCACAATACTTCAGAACCATCCAGAAAGTATTTATGTATATTTTAATTGCTGGAAAAAAATTAATGCCTAAAAACCTATAAACGTTTTAATAAGCAAATAAAGAAATGGAAACTAATTTCAAAGAACTGCCTCTCAAAAGACTGCTGGGAAAACAGGTATGTTAAAGTGAAAGTTATTTTATCAGGCTAAAGAGAAAGGAGAGATAAGTAAAAATACAAAGTATGAAAAAGTGGAATCACTTGTAGGTGTTTCTGGTTTACCACCAATATTATCATAATTAGATAGGATGCTAAAGGTGAAGTATATTTTAGAAGTCTACTTTCTCAGAAAAGGAATGCTTTGTGACTGGAAATGAGAGTACTGCCACAGAAAGGATAAGGTGGAATATCAAATGTTCCATTAGATCAAAAAGATACTTATACCCTCAGCTACAGTTGGAGATATAAAAATGTAGTTCCTTAAACAGGCAAAGCATGGAAAAAAGTAACATGGAAATAAAGCTCTTACAAAAGGATATCCTGCATTTCCTGACTATATCAAGCCACCCTAAATGACAAATGCAGTGACAGTACTTACAACAAATAGATTTGATAGATTTTTTCATTACAGCCTTATCTTGTGAAGAGATCTTACAAGAAACATTGAAGTCTAACTAAAGGGTGTGCTCTCAGAAGCAGGGAGGGAGTTATTTGCATGACTGGTGACTGGCATAGTGGAGTGTCCGATAACCTGAGCCACCATGCTGTGCACAGCTTCTCAGTAGCATGTGGACACTGGAGTAATGCCCACTATCCATCAGAATTTAAGAAGCCGAGAGTCAGATTAGAATAGTGTGAAACACACCAATAATTACAAAAATGATGTTTTACGAATGCAAACGCTATAAAGGGGGAATATCCTCAGCACCACATAAAAGATATCTGTGGAGCAAACAGGTGTTTTCTAGTTCTCTATAAGGCAGTAGGAAGAAGAATGAAAATTAATTTCATTTTAGCTTACACATGCAAGCATAAGCACACATAATCAAATATATCCATATATTTTTTCAAGAAAATTTTCATATGACATATGCATTTTGTATGTGTGTATTATTACATACAACAGGGGATCTACCATTGTTCTTTCAGTTACTTGCAATCTGCCAAGGCAATTCACCTGACTTGTGAGTCTTTATATATCCCCTTTTCTTGAGAGTCCTTTGAAAGAAACCTATGACGTGAATAGATCTGTTGTCAGCGCTTGTCTATTGTCTTTCCTGGGAAAGCCTGCCCAGCTGGGTGACTGTGTATATCAACCAACGTGGCACATGAAAAACCAATCGTGGAAAAACAAAAGCTAATAATAACTGTTTACTGGATGGTGGCCAGTGACAGAAGAGTTCATTGCATGCAAAGTTTGCTCCCTGCACTCATCTGAGGAGTGTTTGGGAAGGAAGGAAATGGAGAGTGGACAGCACAAATTGCCATGGGCTACAGCCCACGGTTTTCACAGCCACTGTGAAAATCAACTCAGTCTTGGGCAGGGAGTATGTACTGTGAACCGAGAATCCCTGGGCTTATAGCAGATGAGTGAGAGGACTGCACACTTTTGGGATCACCATAAACAGGAGAGCAACAAGGTGTACTCTCTTTTTAGGAAGACTAATTCTGTTTCTATAACATTTGCTATTTATTTTATCTGCACACTCTTCAGGGTGTGCAGCTGTAACAGCTAGACCTCATTCCTCATCTAGGCTTGGATTCTAACCCAGGGGAAGTCTCTGCCTAACAAAATCATGCATAATAAATAAAAAGGCCAGAATGGCTGCACAATGCTGCCTACTATGTGATTGACATAGAAAACAATTCCTACATTACTTGTTTATTGTGTAAAGGTCTATTGAGGCACTATTATAAACTCTTTTAGTGATCAGAAACAAAAATTTCTGTTGTATGTACATGATAGAATTTTCATTCCAGTATTAAGCAGTAAAAATCAAGTGAGGACATTATATTACATTGTATACATTATAAGGTATCACATGTTGTATTATGTATAACATAATATCATGTAATATCATAACATGTTAGAGTAACATGAAAAATCCAAATTGTGAGGGTATGATTGATATAATCAACAGCAGAGTTGCAATTAGGAGAAATTTTAGAAGCCTTCACAATCAAAGGAAATTGAAAAAATCTATAATGCCAATGTGCAAAATATTCCATATGTGATAGCATGAAAGACAACCCTAGCTAACAAACAGGCAGAATTACAATATCTAGGAAGAAGCCTCTATCATATCTCACACAACCCTTCAGGTTTTACTGTTTCTCCTTGAAACAAAATTAGAGAGCAAAAGTAAAGGACAAATTCACCCTCCCAACTGTTTCTGTTTTGTTCCTTGCTTTTTATTTCCTAGAAAACAGTGCACAATCTTAAAAACAGAAAGCCATGCACATGAAGAAAAGGGCAATAACCCTGGGAAAAGAATTGACAGTACATTTTGTAAGACACGTAGCTATAAGATCTCACCGGCAACTTGGGGAAAAAAAAGTTAACCTTGGAAATCAATGATGCCAAAAAACAGTGGGATTCTGAGCATCCTAAAGTTTAGAAGAGTAATCTCCTGAGTGACATTCATGAGGTCCTAGCCTTCAAAATAAAACTACCCGTGCTCTCTGAACCAATAAAGATTGATATAGAAAGATATTGTTTTCTGCTAAAGTAAAATATTCAGTAAACAAAATAAGAGAAAACATGTTCTATTAAGTTCTATTTTTATTATTTTATGAAAATGCTTATAGCCTTGAAAGCTGGTCCTTCATGCACATATTTAGTAATGTTTCAGAAAATATATGGAGTTACTTGGGCAACTCAACGAATGGAATACTGTTATACTAGAAATTGTATGAGTGAGAAATACATTCTGCTAAGAGTAAAGCTATATATATGTTCTTATATATATATATATGAGAATCTACCCCTTGAAACTATCTATTAGCTATCTATTACTTTATTCAGGCAATGACTCCTGTTGTTTCTATTAGGGATTCCCTGGGTCAGGACTAATAAATAATAATTGGGAAGGAGACTGCTTTGTTCCTATGAAGCTCAGTGCTAGAAGGTAGGTCTGAATCTGACAATTATATTTATGTAATACAATGATGCTACCATGACAAAACATTGCTGTGGTAGATGTATTTTCAGTCTGTTTCCATAGTTCAAGTCAGATGCTGAAGGAGTACCCATGTCTAGATTCCTACTACAACTGAACTCTCAAAGACATCATAAAAGATTAGTAAGTCCTCAACAAATTTTGCGATGTTCTTTCTTTTTCCTGCACTGCATTAAGCATTGAAAAAACATGAAGGAATAAAAAAACCCCATATGAATAAACCCAAAACTTAAACCTCAAAAATTCCGTGAATAAGAGATTTTTCAGAGGATGAGATGTCATGCCTTAATGGAAGTACTAAATGTCTCTTAGGAAGTCTAGCATTAAATTGAAGAAAAACAAAATATTGACAGTTGTAATATTTCTGATTTCCATGTTTTCATATGTGCTATCATCCATGATAATCTTCAGATGGAAGGCAACAGCAAACCTCTAAAGTCTCCATTGGGAAATGTAAAGTAATTTTAAAATAAGAAAACAGAATTTAATATCAGCTCTTGATGCTTACTGCTTAGGGTCTTTGAAAATTATAAGCACATTAAATTGTTGATCTAATGTTATTAAACTAATATTTCATTTTTATTTTACAGTCCGTGCTTTAGAAAAGCTTTATGAACTCTCAACAGTCTTTCAAAGGGCGGTTACTTAGCAAGGTAGATCATCCTGCCACATTATTGCACAAAATGGACAATTTTTGGTAAAGTATTGCTGACAGTAGATTTGCATATATTATTAGGAAACTGAAACAGAAGAAGATACTGATTTTTATGTCTTCCTTGAAACGTTTCTTCATCGCTGTCACCAGTGGTCTTTCAGTAGCACAGCTAATTAGTTGTACTAGAGCCTTTCGCTCTAAGAGCTACTTCTCTTTTCTCATTGTTTGTCATCCACCTGTTACAGCTTGTGTTTTCAAACTGTGAATGCTCTGGGATGCAGGCTGGCACACAGTGTATGTTTGTGCAGCATCTACTACATTGAGTGCCAACCTGGCTGAGGATTACCTGCGCCAATATTAATTTGAATAATTATAAATCCTAGGCCTGTGAGAGTTCTTTGGAAAAAAAAAAAAAAA
>VXBA01006027.1:47692-106513 GCA_013399895.1 Serilophus lunatus
AAAAAAAAAAAGATGGAGAGGCCAGAACGCTAGGAATGGGCACTATGACACAGTAAGAGTGGTCACTGAACAAAAACATGACACAATACATCCAGAAAACTGAGGAGGAGAATTAAGACTTGCCCTGGACATTCTCCACAGTAGCAATGCAGAGCCATAGGTGTGACAAAAGGAGCAAAACTGCCATGTGGAGAGGTCATTGCCTTCCCCACAGTCGAGAAGAGTAACCAGAGAGCATGAACCTTCAATGAAAGCTCCTAACAAGTTCAACCTTGATGATGACGATGATGGACATTCAGCAAAATGCAGGCTTATCTAGAAAAACAGCAGGAAATTTCTCAAGAATTGATTTTGGATCTTCTTAATAAAGAGACATTGAGCTTCTGTGGTCACAGAGGAATGATAAAGAGTCTCCTTCTTTCTCAAGGATCAGGTTCTGGTTTCTCACCATTTAGCACATGGACACCAAAATAACATCTCCAAGGTTATAACGTGGGCATCAAAAAAGCATCTCCAAAAATAATTGCCCCCAGGCTGTGGTTACACATCCTGATCTGATTTCAGCAGAGATGAGTGAAGACCCTGCCAGACCTGGCTTGTTACAAGCTGTTTGCCATCACCGCTTTGCTGGAAGTTACTGACTTGTAGACCTGCATTCAAGCACTCTCCTCTCAAACAAGCCAGCTGAGCTGATGCCATAAATATAAGGTCTTCTCTAGGGTGAACTGTTGCAACTCAGCTATGTCCCAAGGGTGTCAACCACCTGAGCAGTCACACCAGCATGGATGGGGGTCTCAAGCCTCGGCTGTTTATGGCCAGAGACTGTTTCTGTATGGAGAATGGAGACCAGTCCTTTCCCACTCATGCTGATGGATTTGATTGACCCTGATACTAACAAGTTGACCCTGAGATTAGCTCAGGAAAATAGCAAATTTGCTGGTATTTGCTCTACATTGAAACTAGGCACAGAAAATTGTACTAAGATAAAAATTTAAGTATCTCTTCAGTCCAGGAGGCATGGGCTTTGGAAAGGAACACTGAAATATGCATGCGGTGCTCCTGTATTTAGGAAGTCTTTCCCATTCTTCCCTGAGGACTCATCCACCAGTCATTAATGGGTGATCTGAAGGAAAATAGACTATTTTTGCTCTCTGGTCTGAGCTGTCCTTTCTTTGTATCTGAATTAAAGCTTTGTGGCCAACACGCCAAGCCTGCTGGTGCCCTTCAGCCTGAATCTTATGCTGTGGGATTAGCTTTAACAGGATCTTCTCCAGCTCTTTAATATGAGTCTCTGGCTCATGATTTCATTTTCAAATGAGATGCATAATAAAAAATAAAGTGACACAGTGTTGAGGCACGGGGCGGCGGCTGCAGTCAGCAGCAGGCAGTGGCTGCACCGGTCCCGTGCCGCCATGGGGGACCCCGGCGGGGGGTCCTGCAGTCCCATTGGTCTCGGGGACCCCTCTTTGGGGGGTTCCCATGGGCGGCGGGTGCCCTGGGGAGGCGGCAGCCATTCCGAGGGTGGTGCAAGCGACCCGTGGCTGGTAGAAACAAGGCGCCTACAAGCAACAAGCTCGTGTTTTTTTGGCAGGAACCGCCATTTTGCTGGAACTGAAGATCTCGGATGAGAGGTGGAGCCCAGACAGCTGGCCAATCTGAAGAGGACGAAGCCAGGAAGAAGATGGCAAGAATCGTGCGGGACTTGGAGGGCTTTAAAAGCCTGAAGACAGAAGTTCCCTTCCTCTTCGGTTTCCTGCGAGCTGGGGAGCAGAAGCACGGCCCCTCTCCTCCTGGCTTCCAGGCCCAGCAGCTTGACTCTGCCCACCTTCATCGGCATCAGAGCCAAGCCAACACAACCACAAGTGAAAAGCTTCCCCAGGTGGCTTCTCTGGGGTGGGGGGTGCTTTTCACTTCTTTGTGTTTTTGCAGAGACTTCAAGGGCTGGGAGTGATAGCATCGGAGGAAGAGAGAGAGAGAAGCGGATTTCCTTTCCCCTGCTTTTCCTCGGCCAGCCTGCCTGGCCTTTGAGAAGCAGTTTGTCTATTTCCCTTTTTTTTTTTTCTTTCCCTTTTGTGTGACTTTGTCAGGTGTAATTTTTGTGTTACATCCGGGGTTTCCCTAAGCTGATTTTTTTCTTTCCCGTGGTTGAGCTCCGGACAAATAAACTGTTTCCCTGCTGTTCAAATTCTGTTTAGTCTTATCATCATTGGGCACGTCTCTAGTGAAATACAGTGTTCAAACCATCACACACAGAGAGGGATATATCCTCACAGAAATGCATTGTTTTAAGTATGGCTGATTTCTCCCCAGAATATTCCAACACTGGTGTGTTGCTTGATTTATCTTGATTGGTATAGTTTAACTAAGAAAACACGTAGTGAATGCACACACTTGTAAATGCAGCAGAAATAATCAATTATTCTGTTTTCTGCTTGTTTTCTGATGAGTGTCTCCTGACCTCAGACCCTTTTGGTTGTAGGAGTGGCAAAACTGTGTTGGATTTGTGTTTTGATAGTGGAGGGGGTTAGAGGGGTGGCTTCTGTGTGAAAGTGCTAGAAGCTTTTCCCATAGCCAGAGTAGGATTAGATTGGTAATAAACTGAAGTAATTTCCCCAAGTCGAGTCTGTTTTGCGCATAATGGTAACTGGTGAGTGATCTCTCCCTGTTTTTATCTCTATCCATGATCCTTTTTCCTGTATTTTTTGTTCCCCTGTCTAGCTGAAGAGAAGAGATATAGGATGGCTTTAGTGGGCATATGACATCCAGCCAGGGTCAACTTACCACAAAAATGTCTCACACAGGGTCACAGGCAGAAAGTACTGTCCCTGACGGAATCTTTTGCCACGAGAATTCTTGCCTAGTTCCTCAAGTTGCTACAGAGACTGAGCTATTACCTGAACTTTTGTGTTTTCTCAGAACTGGAAGAACCTTCTCAGACTTCTGCAGTACAGTTATCGTTTTTCTTTGTCATTGTGTAATCCCTCTTTGCTGAATACAGCCCTATAAAGCTGTTCACCTTTAGTTCTCACTTGTTTTTATAAAGCCTATTTTCTTGAAAAGCTTCCTTGTATTGACAACATATAACATCTTCTCCCTGAGATCTCTTTTTTCTGCCCTGAAAACTTAATGCCCATTTTTTAATATTTGAAGCTGTATCAACAGAACATTCCTCAGAATGCTTTCCTCAGAAAATTTTGTAACTACTTGGCTTTGATCTTTCTGTTATTGTTATAAAATCAGGTCCAGGAAGTCTTCAAACAACACACAGAGTTAAATTAGAACTGTGTTTTTAAATACACAGATCGCATCAGTTTCAATGAAGCTCAATGATTTTCCTTCTTTATTTGTTAGAATAAAAACTTTTGTTTTTATTGTACTAATCAAAACATGAAAAATTTTACTGAGCACGAGTAAATAGTTAAACTTATCAGTCAGATGTAAAAATGTAAAATTCATATAATCACTTTCTAAGTGTCCTTCACTTTTAAAAATATAGAGGGAATAAACATAGTGGAATAAAACAGCATAGAATGTACAGGGGAGAATGACTGCTTCTCAGTGCATGAGTGCTTCTTTTCTTGCCCTAAAAGCCTTATTTTTTTCCACTTTGCTATCCCAAGTCTACTACAAGAGTAACTTGTTCCTCCAGGGCTGCCCCTAAACTGTGGGAAATGTGTATGTAAGTAAGGCTGCATGAGTTTCTTCTGAAGAAACTATTCCTGTTAGGGAGAAAAGAGTAATGGTGCTCTTCAATCTGAAAAGGAGAGCTTGAGTAAGAGGACAGCTGGCATTAGGCTAAACTAACTGATTGGTGTGAGTGTATACTTACCCGAGTAAAATGTCACCCATACTGGGCTCAGCTCTAGCAACTGATTTTTGATGAGCATCTGCAAAAATACAGCCATGCCTGGTGAATTCCAGCAACAGCATGCTCAGTGGTTCAGCATGCACATTGTCCTCATCTGGATATCTATGGGACAGGGGGGGTCTCTGTAGCCACACACTCGCCTTGATGTTGCTGTTGTTAGTGTTTCTAGTGTTTCTCACTCTAAAGAAGTCATCTTGAGAAGAGTCAGCATCACATTTTATAGAGCACTTGGCTCCTGGCCAAACTTACTTTTTTCTTCTTTCCTGCTAGGTGAAGTCCTCTTCCCATCTTCTACTCATCTTCAGCTTGGAATTATATCATCATTACAAGCTACACATTAATGAATTAATTTACTTTTATATCACACGCTTTTCCTTCCAGTACTCACTCACTCCCCTTTAGTGAAATGCTTCTGACATGGATCTTCTCTGACATTAATCTGTCAGCAAGAAATCCAGATAAGCACATTATTACATGGCACACTTTAGATCAACCTGACTTTCAACCTCTAAATTCATCTGGCTATCGCTATCTACTTTGTGAATCTCTTCTGGAGACATTAATCTTGTAAACACAGCCACAGCACATAAACATTAAGCACATCTGCACTGACATAGTCTTGTGTTTGCTTAGCTGGCCCTCTAGGTGTTGTACTGCTTTTTCTGTGGCCTGGTTTTGGTAGTGCTAGAGGTGCTGCAGGGGAGGCTTCTTCAAGAAACTGCTGGAAGCTTCCCCCATGTCCCAGCAGAGCCAGTGCCAGCCGGCTCCAGGCTGGGCCCACCACTGGCCAAGGCCGGGCCACTCAGAATGACAGTAATGCCTCTGTGGTAACATATTTAGGAAAGAAGAAGGTAGGGGGAGATGAAGATGGGAGCCAGAGAAGAGCAGAGTGAGGACATGTGAACAACAATGCAGACACCAAGGTCAGTGAAGAAGGGGGGGAAGGAGGTGCTCCAGGTGTCAGAGCTGAGGTTCTTCTGCAGCCCATGTCAAAGACCATGGTGAAGCAGTTGTGCCCCTGCAGCCCATGGAGGACCACAGGAGTGCAGAGATCTACCTGCAGCCCATGGAGGAGCCCATGCCTGAGCAGGTGGATGCTGGAAGGAGGCAGTGGCCCTGTGGGAGGCCCATGTTGTAGCAGGATCCTGGCAGGGTCCTCTAGCCCGTGGGGAGAGGAGCCCACGCTGGAGCAAGATTTTTGTGGTAGAACTTGTGGCCTGTGTGGGGACCCACGCTGGAGCAGCCTATGCCTGAAGGACTGTACCCTGGGGAGAGTGACCCATGTGGCAGCAGTGTCTGAAGAACTGTTCCCTGGGGATGGACTTTCACTAGAGCAGTTCATGAAGGACTGTCTCCCATGGGAGGGACCCCATAGGATGCAGGGGAAGTTGTTGTTTCTGCAGCGGCAGAAACAACAACTGAATGTAACCCTCATCCCCTGTCTCCCTACACCACTGAAGGGGAGGAGGTAGAACTTGGAAGGAGCAGGTTGGGGGGAAGGTGTCTTTAAATATATTTTGCTTCTCATTCTTAAGCTCTGATCATGTTAGTATAAATTCAATTAATATATCACCACTTGGAGTCTGTTTTGCCCATGACAGTGATCAGTCAGGAATCTTTTATGGTCCTTAACTCATGAAACATATTTCCATATTTTTATGTATTTTCTCCTCTGCCCGTTTGCAGGAGTGAGTGAGAGATATTCTTTAGTGAGTCCCTGGCATCGAGCCAGGGTCAAACCACTACAAGCGTTCACAGTGCGTGGTCTGCTGATCATATGCATAATAGTCTATCAAAGCAGGATGGCTCCAAGCTTGAAAGATCATAGGCTGTTGCCTTCCAGGAACAAGTATGTCTGATGCACGGTATCTTTGCCTAATTCTACCCATACACTGGCTTGAAACCGCCTTTAATAAGCATAAGGCAGAATGCAAGCAAAAGATTCTTGTGCACAGAGCTTATGAGTGCTGCTAAACATTTAGCAGCCTGCAAGGTGTCTTCTCAAATCAGTATTGGATGTGTGCCTAATAGGGCAAATCAGCATCCCCACTGTAGTCATTTGAAAAGGGCTTTTGAAAGGGGGTGTAAGAGAGCAACCCACTTACCTGGTTATAAAGTTCAATTTTCCTCAAAGCCATCTCAGGAAGGGGGGCTGCTTTCGGTGGGGCCGCTCCCCCGCCACCCTCCCCATCTTGGGAAGGGGGTGGCGTGCCGGGCTGGGGTGGCGGCAGCTCCTCACCCCCTGAGGAGCGTGGGCCAGCGGCACACATGGCCCCGGGGCAGGCGGGGGGTGGGCGGAATGCACAGTCATCCCTCAGCCCTGGAGCGGCGGCAGGCCGGCACAACAGGTGCAGTCCCAGCGGCTGTCGGCTTGCAAAGGGATGCTGCGAGTCCACAGGCGGTGGCCCCGGGCTGGCCCTAGCCGGGAGCCTGAGCGTGGCCACCGCTTTTGGACAGTGACGGAGGGCCAACGCTAGCACCGTACTAGCAATAGCTGCACAGAGGGGCAGCAGTGGTGCCGGGGAGTGTTCCCTGAGGTACTGCAGCCATGAAAACAAAGATGGCCACCAGAGACCTGAACGCATGGTTCTTCGGCGAGAAAACACCGGAACCAAGGCAGGGCCTGGCCTCGCTGGACCAATGGAGAGAGAGCTTGGCCAGGAAGAAGGCAACGAGATCCACATGAGAAGGAGAAGGCTTAAAAGCCAAGGGAACAGCCCCACCCCGGGCTCTTCTTCACACAGCTCCTGTCTTTCGTGCTTGCAGGCCCCCACGGCGTGGTTCCCACCCATTTCTCTCGACAAGCAAGTAATCCTTTGGAGAGGTGGCGGGAGGGAGTCGTTTCACCTTTTTTGTGTTTTTCAGAGAGCTTGAAGGGCCAGAGAGAGTGATTCCAGCAGACAAGGAGAGAAAGAGAGGCTTCTCTACCCCTCCCCCTGGTCTTCTCAGTGAGCCATCTAGTTGAAAAGAACAGTTCCCTTTCTTTTTTTTGTTTTGTTTTGGTTTTTTTCCCTTTTGTGTTTTTTTTCCTGTGTGTCTGGTGTTCCTGTGTGTAATTCTGGGGTCCCTGTGGGTTATCCCTACTTCTCTAATTTAAACTCCCTGTAGTAAACTGTTCACCTGCTGCAAACTCTATTCAGTTTTCCGTCACCTTTATTGAACCTGTCCCCTAAATGATAAAAGTGGTCCGAAACCACCACACCTACACATTGAACATCTTAGCTACCATGCAGCATCTTCTGCATAGAGTATATCACACAAGAGAAACTAACCATTTAACACAAGGTCTACATGTGATGTATGTGATCTCTGACAGGTACTTTTCCTGCCAGAATTCAAGCTGCTGTCGCAGATCTTGACATGGAAATGCAAAATATGTCAAGATTTTGGCAAGATAGAAAAAGAGAAATAAAATACACATTTCTATGTTTATTATATTACTTCATGTGGTAAATTGTTAGTAAAAGTTTGTATAGTATTCTTTTTTCCATTACATCACTTATACTCAGATATTGTTTCTCTTTTATTTGTTTATAACTGTTTTTTTCTTCATTAAAGACTAATTTTAAAAATGGAAATTCTTTCAGTAGCAGAACAGGTTATTCAGCTCTCTGTTAGAAACTTGCTAGGTAGAAGTGATCTGATTAATTCTGCAGAGGGTTGCAATAAAAAGTGACTGCCACCATAACAAAAGTTCATCCAAGCTTTACTGCTACAATTTTCTGTATCTCCTTCGCTCTCCCACTGGATCACTGTTCCTCTCCTCTTTTTTTTTTTTTCCTGCCTTGGGTTTGCTGCAACTTACATCCTGATCCTTCACCATTTTCTAACTCTTATAACTTGGCTCTTACACCCTTTTCACAATCTTTTCCTCGTCAGCTCATTCCCACGGGCACAGCAATATTGCAAATTTAGAAGCCTTCACAGTCTCAACAGACAGGAGCTTGAGTTACCCTGGCTGGCACAAAGCTGATGTCCAGAAAAGCCAGTTAGTCAGCTCTTGATGTTCATTGCCTCCTCCTAGACAAAAAATGCAAGAGCTGGGAGCAGATGAATAACATTTTCCTTCCATGTACAGAGTGCAGTTGAGGTGTTTACTAAGTGCATATGAGCTCAACATGTCATTCCTAGTTCAGCACTATTCAATGTACTTTTCTTCTGTTTCTTATGGTATTACACACCCATTACATTCTTAGAAAGGTATAGGACAGTGGTAACATAAAGCTTCCAAAACTCACAGGGTCTACTTATGGTTTCAACATCACATGCTTTTCTGTAATGATATTACACTTTTTTCCTGAGCTCCAGTGTGTCCTGGGTTGAAGTATATTCTATTACCATCTCCATGAGCTGTTGAAACCAGGTGAAGCAGTGTTCCTTGCCTCCTCCCTCTGTACTATCTTCTGTTAATGGGCCATCAATGCCTCGCCCCATGGCTCAGAGATAACTCCCTCCTGGACTATCTGCTGTTAATGGGCCCATCAGGCCTTATCACACGACTCACCATCCCAATGTGAGATGCTTTGCCCAGAGGGAGGAGCCAACTATTCCATCCTGGATATAAGCTGAGACTCTGAACACCACAGCAGTGCTTACCTACTGGACTCCCAGAGGACAAGAGCTACCGTTGGACTTTCTCACCCTTTTCTTTTTTACAGGATCACCGCTTCAACGGAACTGCTTTGCTTGGACTGCTACCACCATAGAGTGTCAGGGTGTATTCTGACTTTGTCACTGTTCTTGTACTACTGCATTTATTTATTTATTTAAATTTTCTTCTTTCTATTAAATTATAATTCTGTCTTGTGATCTCCCACGGGTTTGACTGCAAACTAGTACATAGTGTCATGCAGTAAATATTAAAAATAATGTCAAGTACTCCTGATTGAAAATTTACTTTGAAGTCTCAAAATATTGGAGATGGATTATAACAGATACTGTTTTATTATTGCAAATATTCACTATTTTTAAGGTAACCACAGAGCTCTTGACAGGCAATACATGAACAATTTTGAAGGGTTTAGGTTTGACAGAATCATAAATCCTATACAATGACCTAAGGGGCTGGAAGTCATAAAACTTCTTAGAACCTCAGGAAAGTGAACTCTCTTGTAGAAGTGATGACCATAGCAGATAGAATTACTATTTTCCTGGTGCTTTTATGTTCCTGAGAAGTTAATCAGTCTCATTTACAGAGCAGCACTGAAGTTTCCTTCAAATGCTTTCTTTAATACTTCAACCCACTTGGCTGGAACTGGAATTTTCTTTTGACTATATGCTTGCATGCAGGAGACTTTTGATTCAAGTCCAAATCACAAAACAAATAAGAGATAATAATGGCAAAATAGTTCTTTATGAGTAAATACAATATTAAGTTGTACATTTGATATGTCTGATTAATCTTGTGAAAATAAATCATCTCCTGGTCTTCATATGGAAAGGATCATTAGTGTACTATCCTTTACACATGATACCATTCCACTGCATTGCTTTCTTATCACAGCAATATCTTGTTTCTAAGATTAGATAATTTTTCACTTAGAAGCTGAATGTTTAGAGGGATATGCATGACAAAATTATACTTCTCAGCAGGCATTTTTTAATATACAGAGTCTGTCATCCTGATTCTTTCAGTACAAGTGAGTGTATTATTTACTGATTGTTGAAAATTTGAGAGGATAAAGACGTGATATGGAAATTGCCATGGTAAATTATGATATTTCTTTAATCCGAGGTCTCATACTCCCTTTTCTGCTCCCAAGAGAACATTAAAAATATAAAACCTATCTTTCAATGTGATGTAATGTTGTGAAATACAATATTTCCTCTATTTAGGGGAACCAGTAGCTGGAAAAACAGTGCAGAACCACTGGATTCCTCACTATAATTTAGTTGGCAGTTGTGTGCAGAGCTCTGTGGGAGTAAGATTTGTTTGGGCTAGTGATACAAAAAGTATTCAGCAAGTGGGATCATACACAGCATGAATCCACATGCCAGAACCATCTTGGAGGGGATAAACCAAAACAATAAACCTTACCCATCGGCTGTGTAGTGTGACTAATAGTCCCCAGGTAAACAATATTTGCACAATGGAAAAAAACCACAAGCCTGTAACAACTGCTTTAATTATGAGCAAAGTCACTTTGTTTAGCCTTTCTTGATCTCCCAACAATGCTGGGAGGAGGCTAGGTATAATGAACTGTTTTAGTAATTGGTACATGGGCTAAAAGCACATGCTGAGAGATACAGGATGGTGAGGTGGTACACTGTAATGGGTCCCATTCAGTTTCAGCCACATGCTGGACCAAACTTGAGGTGATTTGATGAAGCAAAGACTTCAAGTTTTGATGATATATACCTTAATATCACAGGATGGTGAGGATTATGTCTCGTAATAATTCTGCATGACTGTGGAGAATTTATGCCTTTAAAAAAGGTTAGACACCCTTTCCCAAATAAAAACAAAACAAATCATATGCAGTGTAGCTGCTAAAAAAAAGGTTATAACTAATAAAAATAAAATTATTAGGGCCATGTGAGCAAACATGGGAACAAATACATACCCATATGGAAAGCCAGCACTAGAGCTGAAAGCTTATGAAAACACCTGCATCTAAATTTTTGACCTAAGGCTTTTCTCCTTGTTATATTTCCCTAGGCTTAGCCAAAATCTGCAAATAAACAGTCCAATCAAACTGCAGGACTTCTCCAGGAATTCTGTGTCCATCTGTTTGTGAATCAGTCACAGGCAGAATCAAGTAAACAATACATGAAGATACAAATAATAAAACTTCACTGGAGGTAAAAAAAAAAGAAAAGCACATTGCTTCTCAAGCCAGGACTGTGGTATGTATCCTAAAACTGACAGTATTTTTTATATTTATTCTAAGAGAAGGAAAAAAAAGCAGCAATTCGGCAGGCTTTCTGTGATCTATTTACAGACACTTCATCATTTATTGTTTATTCCCTTTATATTTCTTTCAAAGAGCAGAATTTATGTAAGTGTTCTTTATGCTATTATAATTTCTTCATAGTTTGAATGTTTGCAATGAAAGTGGTCCCAGGGAGTTTAAAAGAAAATTCTTAATTCTCTCTGAAAACTTGCTGGCTATTACTATTAAAAGAATCATTTATGAAGAGATACTGAAAGAGTTTTAGGGGATTTTTAGGGTTAATATGAAAGGATTAAAGACAGAAAAATATGGCTATAATTATGCCAAAAGTTTCTACAGTGTAAATGTATGATTATCTCAATATCACTGCAGATGGTACAAGAAAAAATTTAAATTGAAGCAAAGGGGAAAACTTGTTTCTCTATTTGTTCACATTATTAATTTAACAGCATTCAGGGTATCATTGCTGTTTTCTCTTTGTAGCCAGTTTTATCCTGCTGTTCAAACCATTCTCAGAAAAAGCTCTTTTTCTTTAGTTCACCTACTGCCATGTTGCTCCTTCTTACCTGTGAATGCCCAGAGACACTCTTCATTTTCCAAGCAGTCCCAGTTATTCATGTTATGCAAAAGCAGCTCAGAAGTATAGAAAAACTGAAAAATTTTATAGTGGATGAGGGCAAAGCAGCTAAAGTAGAAGGCAGTAAAGTTCGATATTTTTATGGTTCTGAGAATGGGAAGTTCTAATGGAAAGTGATGGTGAAAATGACTTTTGGATTGATGAGTTTTTTGATGGGGAAAGTAAGTCTGGAGATGTAAGCAGTGGTCAGAATTAAGGAATCCAAAGGTCATTCTCAGGATTTCAGGGAGATTTTGTGGGAGAGGGCTGAGAAGTTTTCTTGTCTGAGATGCTTTTCCTCTCCTCATCTGCTCAGTCCTTCAGTAACACCTGTATGGACTTCTCTCTCCTGACGCAGCAGAGACACCCATTCCCAGACTAGTCTTCCTTGAGGGTCCCCCAGCCATCCTATCCTCTCAAGTGTTCTCTTCACTCTGTTTCTTCACTACTTCCTCCTCTCATGCCTCTTCAGGAAGACCTCCTCTCTTCTGAGAAATCCGTTTTCCTGTATCATACATCTAGCCGCAACGTTCAGACCAGGATAAATTTGGCCATTTTCAAATGTAAGGTTGGGACACAATATCCAAAGTTGAAGTTCCATCTCAGTCTAAGTACCGTGAAGCTTTACCATGATAGCAACTGTCCTGTACATCCTCATCCCACTCTCAGCTTTAGCAACAAAGGGCTCTGAATATACAACATGAAGACTGACTGGTAAAATTAAGAAAATATGCTCTAGGAAAAACTAATCTTAACTAATCAGTTATTTCAAAATTGCATTCACAGAGCAGTCGACAAATTTGTATCATTATATAACTAGAAATGTGTGTTGAATGAGTCTCTAAAGGGTCTATTCTAAGCATAACTCCATCTCACAGTCGTGTCTGCCTTGGAAGAGAGAATTGCAGGTTTGCTTATGACATTTGCAAGCAAACTCTCAAGTGGTTACAAGCATTTCAAAGCACTTAAAAAATTACAGAAATTTTCTAAAATAAATAGCAGCTCAATAGCCTTTTTTAAGAATGGTTGATTACACTAATATTCTCATGTACTATACATAAGTAAAGAAACAATTAAAATGAGTGGATTAAGTGAAAAACTATTTAGATTATTTTTTTAAGTCACAGAGCACTTAAAGTGAAGCAAAAGAAATTTAAGAAAATATTTTCCAATAGCAACTGTATTTAAGTGCTAGACTGTCTACTTGGGAAGACCAGAAGCTCTCTATCACTAGAAGTATTTAGCCATTGTTTCCCCTTGTTTTTCAGAGGAAGAACAAGATAATCTTTCAACATCTATCCCTTCCAGCCCTAACATCCATCATAATATAAACACAGTAATAGCAGAAAGCACAGCCTGCTCCTACTTGTTAAATGCATCTCTTTTTCATACAATACTACAGCTCAGGAGCTGCAGATTTTAATTTAAATGCTAGTGTTTCAGTTTCACATTCTTATCAGAAAGATAACGTCAAGATAGATCATGAAATCTGGAGAAAATTTATCTTCTGCAATCCATCATATTACCAGCGGTTTATTTATCTCAACAACAGTATAATGTCCTTAATTAAAATCACTCAAACCCTTTAATAAATTGGTTTTGTCCATCATTAAGAAAATTATTCTGTTTTGAGATAGCAGTTTCCGTGGACAAATCTCAGGCATGGTTTGCTAGTCAATGTGGTGCAGGGACCATTCCCAAATGCAGTTTTTGTGCAGCCCTCTGGATTTGAGGTTGAGATGGTCTCTTAGACATGAACCGTTCCATGCCAGCAGATCTCAGTGACCAGTAGATTAAACTTGTCTGTTAAGCAATCCTATATATAAAATCATAATGTATCATCATGTATAAATATCACTTCTGTTTTGGCATTGATTTGGGGTTCAGATGATGCTTACAAATGTAAATATAAAAAAATCAACATCGAAGAAAACGGGATATACAGTGCAAAAAAATTGTGAGATTCACTACAACAGCAACTACAATAATCTGCAACAATGTCTCACCATTTCTTCTACTGCTATTCAAAGTAAAGTCTTCACAGTTTTATATTTAAAACCTCACAAATCCCACTCTTATGAAGTGCATCTACTCTCACAAAGAGATTATGAACAACCATAAGCAAACTTCCTAGATTTGCCTTCAGATTGGAATGTTTTGGCTATCCATACATGACAGCTTTAAAGAACATTATTCAGCATCTTAACAGCTTTTTTTTTTTTTTAGAAAGACACATCAGCAAACCTATCCACTGAAAGTATAAACAATAGCTATAGGGCAATGCATTTCAATACCCAGGCTCATGAGAGAAATATCCATCCTCCTAAGGTGGATAAATATACCACAGTCTTTAGAAATACTACCCACAGCAGAGGCTGGCAGAGCCAGGACAAACCTGAGGATCAGTTGCAATAAGCCAGAGCAATTATCCACAACCTGAGAGAGCATTTGTAAAGAGCTTAGGCTGTGAAAGGTATCTTTCTCAGGGAGATTACCTGCAGGCTGAAAGCTGTATTCCATATAATGTTACTATTCTCCATTTCATAATACAAGAAAAAGAGAAAAAATAAGGGAGCTATTTCATGACATTGAAAGGTAGTGAAGAGCTATTTAATGGCATTGAAAGGTAATAAATTTAAAACTAGGGAATGGAAATGCTCTCTCAAATAGTCTACAGTTGACTAATTGGACAGCAGGTCACTCAAGCTATAAGACTACTCAGAGTCAAGAGGGAAGCTGACGTTCATACAATCTTGGAAGTTCTTGTTATACTCTATTAATTGGAAAAAAAAAAAAGAAAACCACCTCTCTTGAGGTTGACATATATATCTCTTTCTAGTCAATTCAGCATTAAACTTAATGCTGCAGTACAAATTACCCTGTGTTTTGGTAATGTCTGGTACTTGTATTTTTAATGAAACATTAATTCCTGGCCTTCATTATGATGATGGACCAAACAGGTGTTTCTCCAATCCAGAATGGAAAAACTTGATTTCTTGTGTCAGGAAACATATTCACAAATCCTATTAAAAGTGAAACAGTTAATATATACTATTAGGACCAAGGATATAGGAAGAAAGTCTTCAAAATATGCTGTATATCTTTACTTCAGGTATATGTAATTAATTATTTTTTCAGATACAGCAGATTCAAGTGCTGTCTTACACTCTGATACATTTAACATGTTTCTGATTAAATAACCTGTCTACTTATAATCAATCTTTAAATATAAGAAACATTCAAAGTACATAACAGAAGCCTGCACATGTCTAGGACATCCATCTTGGATTTTGTTGGTTGTAGACAAGACTATTCATGGAAATGCCAATATCATATTAACCTTCTATATTCTGCTTCAATTACCATTACCAAACATCTTGCAAATTTTCAGCCTAAAATGCCACTGTGTAACCTTGAAGAAGAATAAAACATTTGTTGTGATTCCTCCTCTCACAGTGTATGAAAAATTCCTAATTCTTAACAAGAGGAAGAGAAAGAATTACATGTTGCCATTACCTAGAAGTGAAATATTTATTTCAAGGATTTTGTTTTGAAGAAAATTTGTAGTTTAAGTACTTAGAAAATAAAATGTCATGACTGACTTATACTTGACAAAGCACAGTGTTATAACTGGCTTCCTTCTCAGGAAGCTTGAAAGGTTATGTTGGACTAGATGCATATGGAGTGAGAGAAATGGGAGAAAAGGAAAGAAAGGAGAGAGGAGTTTTTCACATCACTTGGGGAAATGTTTCCATAGTCTCCTATATAATCAATGGAAAGAAGTTGACGGGAGTTTATCTTGTGAGGCTCTGCAGTTACACCCAAAATACACAACTGCATGATGTAGAATACCATGGGACGCAGGGTAGAAAACTGGTCCCTTGAAACAGAAAAATATTATAAACTCTTTTCTCATCCAAAGAGCATAGCCATAACCTGACCTAACGAGGAATAAAGTCTGACAGGTTAGATGAAAGTCTGACAGGTTAGATGAAAGTCTGGCAGGTTAGATGAAAGTCTGGCAGACATGTCTCTCTTATGGAAATCTGTAATACTGGTCAGCAAGGTCAGTGGTGAAACTTCAGTTTCGGCTCCTCCACTTGCACCCTGGCTCATCTTGCCTTCTTATCCATCATGTTTCCTCATAGGTATATAAGAGAGTCCAGGATAGAACAAGCCGTCTTGTTCCCTAAACTCAGTCACTTTGGTAACCTTTCTTGAAGAGTATCAATGTTGACACGAAACTCTTCTCTGGTTTGTTCACAGGCTTTCTCACTAAAACAGTTAGTAGAGTCACACCAAACTTAAGCCTACAAATGAGTTAGCATGTATGCAGTAAAGACAATGAGTGAAATAGGACTCTAGATGAATGACGAAACAAAGTAACTTGACGATATAGTTGAAGCCACAAATGTGGAGATTTTCTTTACCAATAAATGTCTGTTTTCTTTGCAAAGTCTGGCATCAGTTTAGCCACAAGACCTGCAGTAAGCTTGCATTTCCCACTTCCTAACATTAAATTTTTAAATGTCAATTCTATTAGCCTGATTGTGTCCTAATAAAACTGAATAAAACTGAGTGAGGTCAGCTTTCAGTGAGACCTCAATAGATCCCAGTACCCTGTTAGAACATATAGGAACTTCTGTAAACTTCAGATTATCTTAAAAGATTATGTCTTAGAAGTGAGAAAATGAAAAACAGAAAAGAAGCCCAGCAGTGCCTGCCACAGCCAGTGGAAAAGGAGAATTTTAGAGGAACCACAAATACTATTCTGCATTATGTTTTTTTATCTTATATTTTTAAACTCTCCCTTCCTGTTCCGCTTTTTGGCCTACACAAAACAAGATATAGGAAAAGACAGTTCAAAGAAGCCTTTTATTTAAGAATATTTATCCTTTGGATAGAAGAGGAAGAGGTATATACAAAAAAACTCATTTATTTGTACCTCTGTAAACTCAAGTGTGGATGTACTGCCACATTTCTCTCTCTTTTTTTTTTTTTTTAAATTAAAATCTCCTTTACTGTTTTCCAGTTGTGTTTGCGATCCCTTAGAACGGAATCATCAATTTTGTGGCATCAGGGATCGGGACCCTCTGAAACCACAACTGTCCACAAAACATAGAGGCCTTGTGTGTATGGTGCTGATCCAGAGGATCCAGGAAAGAAAGACAGTCTATATACAAGCTGTACAAGGGTCAAAATGGAGAAGCTTCTTTATTGCAAATTCATCTGGTTTTATAGTCCAAAGATTGTTTTGGTTAATACAGCCAATAGACAAAAGGAGAAGTTATCATGTGTCACTGTCCCAGAGCCACAGGACAGTCACAAGATGACATTTACATATTTAAGACATTATATCATAATATGGACAATCTGTATTAGTAATTTAGTATCTTACACTTTACAACACAATTCCTCTAATGGAGATGCAGGTCAGAACAGTATTGTATCAGCTGGGATACTAAACTTAAATATAATTTGTAGATATTTTGTAAATATTCAGAAACTAAAAAAAAAAAATCATTCAAACATAAAGCACAGCTTTTAAATAAAAAAACCCCTAACAACTACTTGTGCTATCACAAAATAAGCTCAGTTTGCATACCTGAGAATACCGAAGGGCATAATCCATCAACAGAGAATAATCCTCTGTTGTGCTATAAACACAAATCAAGGAAGTATAAAACCTATGTAATGTTACAGTTTTATATTAAAACATAAATGTTAGCACCAGGATAGATTTTACTTTCAAGATCTGTATTGCATTGCCCCTGGGTGAGCTCATTACACGCCAGGTTGACTCTGGTTTGGTTTGCAATGGATTCCAGCAAGCAGCTTTCTAATTGTATGAAGGTGATGGTGTGTGCAGCTTGCTCTGGCATGAAATCTTTCAACTGAAGAAATTTCCTGGCCTGATAAAGACTGTAGCCCTTCCCAGGAAAATTGCATGCTTGCTTAGCCTGCATGTCTTCTACTGGTAGAAAAATATTCATGAAGCATAAAATTCTAGATACTGTGATGTGAATCACAATTTGGAACAGGAAGAAAACATATTGACCCAAACTGATTGAAGTTAGAGATACAAACTGAATCTCCTCTCTGAACTTGAAAAGTTTTATAATGGTATAAATCAAGTATACTATTATACTCATAAATGTATTGCACAGCATAATGCAGACAAATAAGGAATGTGAAATATTCATATCTACTTCAATAAATTTGGGTTATGAGGTATTAAAGCTGGCATTCAGCCCTTTTTCAGGAGATCAAAAAGGCATCAGTATCATAAAATTATTTATTAACTATTTATTAAATATTATTTATTAACTATTTATTAACCATCCAAAGTATGTGCATATGTTACAACAATTAGGATCTATTTAGATTCTAATCACCTTCAATACAGAAAGACGACTATGCAGTCTTTTCCTCTTAAAGAAATGTACCTAGCTGGAAGATGAATGGTCTCATAAAATGTCCCTTCTGGGCTTATGTAGATGTCATCTTAGCATATAGATTCCTCTTCCACAGGTTATCATTGGAAAGAAGGAAGGACAGAAAAAAAGAAGGATGTGAGGGAAGAAATGCTCAACTTTGCTCCATTTGAAGTCAATGGGACTTTGAAAATCCTGGCTAAAAGTATGTAATAAAGATAACAAGGAAACAAGAATTCTCATACTTTAAAAAAAATTTGCCTTTCCTTCATTTGTTATTGTTTCATCAGACTGAGGGAAAACGACAAGAGCAAAAGAAAAGGCAATGGGAGAAATTAAAAAAAAAAAAAGATCAGAGGAAGAGAAGGCTCTTCTTCAGTGGCCAATAGTTCTTTCAGTTGTTAAGTTTCTGAGAGGAGTGTAGAGCAGAACCTGTTCTAGTAAAAGGCCAAGGAAACTCACCCAGGTGACTGAAGAGAGGGGTGGGTGTTTGAGGGGTGCTGGGTCTCTTTGGGGGGTGTCGGGGGGGGCTTCGAGTCTNTTTCCTTAAGAAGGGAAAGGGAGCTTGGATCTTGGTGTCTGTAAACCTGTGAAGCTCTGTTGCCGTTCCCTAAGTCCTGGATCAGGACTGGGAACAGCAGCAGCGAGGTGGCACAGCAAACGAAACCGGCGCCAGCTCCGGGTGGAGCCACCGAGCAAAGCAGGGACTTGCCGGGGATGTTCTCCTTTTCCTGGTCCCAGTGGGTGGCGGTTCGTGGGGCTGCCGTGGTGGCGGCGGCGGCTCTGGCGGCGGCAAGAGGGCACAGGAATGAAGCCGCGGCAAGGCTGTGCCTGGCCCAGTGCCACGTGCAGTGCTGCGCGTGAGTGGTGGCTCCCAACCCGGTGGTAGCACGGGCGGTGGCTCCGGCCACGGCCGGCTCGCAGCAGTGGCAATTCGCGGCAGGTGGCCTCAGGGCTGGTGGCGCCGCACATGGTGCACGGTGCCGCCGCAGTCCTGGCACAGTGGGCGGCATGGCGTTGGAGCCCATGGCCCTGCGCCACCATGGTGGGCGGGGGAGCCGGCAGGGGTCCCTCAGTCCCAGCACGTTTGGCAGCCCCCAGAGCATGGCCGCGGGAGGACTCCGNCAGCCCCAAGAGCATGGCCGCGGGAGCACTCTGACGGCCCTGCTGTCCCGGGGGTCCCTCCTGCAGGGGATCCCTGGGGACAACGGCGGCAGTCACACCGGGGCGTCCCCAGAGTGCCTGTGGCCAGTAAGATGGTGCCTCAAAGCCCCCGACATGTGGTTTTCAGCGGTAACTGCCATTTCGCTGGGAGTGGAGGTCCCGGAGAAAAGGCGGAGCTCAGCCCTGACATCCAGCCAGGAGACAGCTTAGCCGGGAAGAAGACGTTGAGTTCCCGCAGGACTTGGAGGGCTTAAAAAGCCGAGCACAGAAGTCCTCCTGCTCTTCAGCTTCCTGTCCAGCGGCGGAGCGCACGGCCCCTCTCCTCCCGGGTCTCAGACCATACAGCATGACTCCACCCGTTCCCCTCAGCACTGGAGCAAAGTCCAGCTTGATAGCAAGTAGTAACTTCCTGAAGATGTCCTGGGAGGGGGGTCGCTTTTCACTTCTTCTGTGTTTTACAGAAAACCTCGAGGGCCGGGAGTGACACCATCAGAGAGGGAAGGAGAGAGACGGCTTCCCTACTCCTCTCTCTGTTTTCTCGGCTAGTCACCTAGCTTGAGAAGCAGTTTTGGGGTTTTTTGTCGGGTTTTTTCCTTTTTCCCCTTTTTTTGTTTTCTGAGTGTCGAGTGTTTCTCTGTGTAAAATTTCAAGTTCCCATAACTTGTTCCTTTTTCCCTTGTTGAACCCCAAGTAATAAACTGTTCCCCTGCTGGTAATTTTGTTCAGTTTTCCATCATCGTTGTTGCATATGCCCCTTAGTGATAAAAGTGGGTTCCAAACCGCTACAAGAGGATACCTTGCTGTTTGCACCTCCGTGAGTGTGGCTCATGTCTGAGGATGTTTACCTGCATCTCATGGGAGGCCATAGCTCTCCCTTTACAAGGGATAATGTTATAACGGTAGGGGAAGAGGTTCTGAGCATGGACTTAAACCAAGAGGTTTGCATCTTCACCAGGGTCTACCTCAGCAACATTCAGCCTGTCGGGAAGAGCGAAACAGTTGTAAGAGCTGGATGCTAACAGAGGCAGCAAAAAGAGGTAGTGGTGACAAGTTATGGTGGATTCTCCTCTATAAATTTAATCCTTTGTAGTGGGCACTGCTGGGAAACTAATTTATAGCTTCTTGGGCACCAGTAGCTGAAAACAGATAAGGAGCAAATGCTGTTTAACAGTTCTGAAAAGAAGGCTGGGAAAACTAATGCCCAGCAGATAGGAAAACAAATCCATATTGATACTCAATAATTGTCCACTGAGAATTAATACAGCATCCTAGAATTAGCACAACAATAAAACAGTGTTGAAGGGTAGCAGAGGGACATCCAAAGGTGTGTGATTCACCTCCTACCAAATCAATCCATCTAGTTTAAATTTAAGCAATCTCTCAGTCATCACTATTTCAGAGTATTTGGCTCTTACATAACTTGCATATGCAATATAAAAATGCACTGTTATGTTTTATTTTTGTTTTCAATGGCAAAATGCATAAGTTTTTATAAATTCTTTTAGGACCAAGATTTTTTAAGGTAACATCACTGCTCCATACACTCTTAAATGGAAAGGAAGGAGGGATTTTTTTTTTTTCCTGTAGCTGCTAGATGCATACATTTTGAAGTTAAAAGTGAAAATCAAGAATTACTGTAAGATAAAGCATACCGGTGCAGAGAAAACGTGTTTCTGCTTTATAAATTAAATTGAATGAGAAACACATCAAGAATTCTGATTGCCTTTAAACTCTGCAGTCCATCTCTGCTAAGAGTTGTTAATATTTCTAGTCTGAAGGTTTTTCCACCATTTGGCTCTCATTATGTGCTTCTTTGTTAAAAAAAATAAAAGCCTATTATTAGAAACTTACTCTAGAAGGTAAATACTAGAAGACTAATTATGTAAGCTTCCAACCTGCTTTTCAATGTACTAATTCCTTTGAGTTTCCTTAAGTTTTCTAACTAACATGGACATCAGTGATTCTTAGTGTTCCGAAGCCCATCAAACTTCTGAAAAAATACAGAGGGTCTAACAAGCCAGTACCCCAGAGGCAGCTGAGCATTTTCTACTGATTTAGATATCTTTTCCGTTCTAAATGAGTTGTCTCTGCTTCTGTGTTCAAAAATTACATTGATCTCTGGAATACCAGTTTGTCCTGGCAGAACATGGTCTCTACCTAGTAGACTAACTAATTTTTAGAACCATTCTTTACCAGAGAAAGACCACAATTTCATCAAAATGACAATTTTTTCTTTTTTCCAAAGAGTTCACATTTGTCTTCATTTAAATTACAGATGGTAGATAGTCAGAATTTCCTTTTATTATTGCTATTATTTTGTTACATTTTTGCATTTTATATTTTTGTTGTTTTATATTAAAATAAATGAAAAATATCAGTGGTCCATAACAGAAATATCACATAGACTGTAGTGACATAATTACTTTAGGATTCTATTGATAGGCAATGTCTCAATATATCTAATTATTTAATTACCAGAAAACACAACGGTTTTATTTTTACTAATGAATAAAAACTTAAACCTGTCATTTTCAGTGGAAATAAGCCTTATTTTAAGTTGTTCTCTGAATTCCTAAGGCTTTAACCCTGGAAGCTAAGTAACAGCATCAGTTAACAGAAATTTTGTGATTCTTTAAACCCTGTTCCTGTTTTTCTAAGCTCAGAATATAAGCCTTGGTACAGTAGATGTATATCATAACTGCTGGATCTGCATACTGCTTTAGCGGCAAATTTCAAGGAATGGTCATTATGAACACAGGACATAATTTACACAGCTGGTTTGCTGTCTGCATTAGTGGAGGTTGAGATGTTCTTAGCACAGTAGAATTTGTAGAGGCTCTGCTGGATTTATGCCAACTTCCTATTGTATCCTTCACTTTAGTCTCACTCATGGGCAAAGCTAGGAAATTGTTTTTGTGTGGAAAAGTGAAATGTTGCTTGCTCTGAATAGCTAGAATTCTACATGCTGGCAATTTCATTAGGATATTAGAAAACTCAAACCACACTGTTGGATAGGAGATAGTGTACCATTATGCTATGCATCTTTGCTGAGAACTGTCTGTGAACGAGTGAAAAATATGCCAACTGAGCCAATGCACCTGTTTTCAGGTTTCTTACATTTAGCACAGGGGAAAACAAGAGAAAATTCACAATAAAAGAAGTTCAAGCTTTATATTTTAGTGGGCTTAGCTGAAAGAAGACCAAACACAACTCCCTAGTCTTTTCTCATAAGTAGTGAAAGCTTAGGTCAGATGACAGTGAAGAGAATAAAGGGCTATGAAAACTTATGGTTAGATGCCAAAGACAAAGCCAATGGAAAATATTTAGTTAATTAATTATGGCATTAGAAACTTGAAAAGAGCCTTACAGTTTTGCACTCTAATAAAGCTGATAAATATGCTACACCTACTCTGCACAATATTCTTAGAACAGAACTTTTGAGTATGTTGTTATTTTTTTTAAATAGGCTTTTCTTTTCACTTGAGCTAAAGTCTGATTCTTCTATTAAAATGAAAGATTGTTTAGCTTTGCTTTCATGACCTCAGTTCACTGTCTTGTACTTTCAAAGCTGAAACAGCTGAATCATATAATTAATTAAGCCATAAATATAATTGCACTTGCTTCCTCCTAAAAAAATGATGGGTTCATAGTTGCAATTGTGCTAAAGATTTCTGTAAGTCATATATTAAACAGCATTTTAAAAAATATTTTTATTTAAAAATCAAATTCTGAGACAAATTCACATTCTCTAAGAAGGACAAAACATCATTTCCATGAGTTGTGAATCCATGTTTCTCAAGAGGACATATAATTCAAAGATTTCATGCAGTGATTAGATTAGAGAGAGAAAGAGGTACTTGAAAGGTATTTGAAATTTCTGTGCTTTTTTCAGTTCATCATTTGAGCTCTAGAATACAGACAAACAGCAGCAAGCAACTTTTCTCCAGTAATTCATACAGTAAGTTGTGCTTATTTTCAGAATAGCTAAAGCTTTCAAAAGGTAATCGGCCACCTAGTCTGAGATAAAATTTAGGGTTTCAAGTGAGGTTATCCACGTACAAAATAACAAAAGAGGAACCTGACAAAGGCTAGAGCTAAAAAACATAATGGCATTGAGCAAGGACCAGGAGTAGATCAGGAGGGGGAGGGGCAAGCTGCCACTAAGCTGTGCAAAGGTGGAGGTGGGAGAAAGCACTCTTACTCAGCTTAGTATATTCCCAATATCCTACAGATACTGCCACAGACCCACCTTAAACAGGAACATTTTTCCTTTGTTAGTATTATGATTGTACTGTGCAATACCTTGGAGCTGAAATGAGGAGAGTCTGGATGACAACAAATGGGCAGGGGAACATTATACCAGGAGAGAATGAAGCTGCATCTGTGACATGAAAATGCAGTGATGGATTTGATGCAAAAATCCAACAGACCTCTTAATGTAGGAGTCAATTGTCACAAATGCTTGTTTCAGGTCTCAAGGTACTAAAAAACAGCTAGCCTCTCTACAATAAAATTTGCACACATGCTTGTTCCTTTCTTCTTCACCTCTCTCCCCATCGGCATTTCAGTTTGGTTTGTTTTCAAACGCATACACACAAAAGATAATTGTGCAAAATTCAAATGTCTGTTAGTCATCCAGTGTATATGTAAAGTACTATCATTTGTTCTTCCAGTCTGAAAAACACTTTCCCTGTTTTCAGTAATGCTTAGTACTTAGAGGTCTATTTGTTTACATATGTGATGTAACAAAACCTTGTTTTGTTTACGTCTTTCCCACTATTTTTAGCCTAATGATAGTTGGAATTAACTAGATTTCCTGATCTTTGAAATACTCACATGTATCAAAATCTCTCACAGAAAAGCATATAAAATTAAAGGCTGAAAGTTCCATTGCCCTTAGCCTGTTAGTCATTCTGTATATGAATAACAACTTCTCTTTATGTGAGTAACAACTTGTCTTTGTCCAACTTTCCAAAAACAAAGAATTGTAAAGGAACAGTGCCTTTACATCAGATCTTTCTTCTAAAGTATATTCTTACTAAGAAACTCCATATGGTGGAAAACAAAACAAGAACAATGAAAACCAGTGTTATGCAATAGCTATTAAAAAACAGATGAGTCACCACACAGAAAGTTGTCAGGCCTGAAAGAAACTAAAAACCAGCTAGCATCACTATAGCAAACTTCTGAGAAATGAAGGAATGTTTGTTATTTTAGAAAGCTGTTCCAAATAATGGCCTTGCCATTCACCAAATCAACACTATAAAGATGGATCAAATTTGACTCGGTTATACTTCTGCAATATTTTTAGGGAGTCAGTTTCATATTCAGAAATCCATTTAAATGCTGAAACAGTAGGAACTTAAGGAGAAATGTGTATTTAGATGTTAAATATAGCAATCACTGGGAAAGGCAAGACAAACAGGATTACTGTCTTCTAGATCCGTCTTCTGTGGTATGTTAATTCTCGCAGAGGCAATTACTACTGAACTAAAGGATTTTTCCTGGTGGAGTTACTATAAATGAGAAGTCGTTATAACTGAGTCTGATTATACAGAAGTTAGGCCATGTATCTAAAGTTAGATTGAAAACATTCATATAATTTTACAGAGTCAGTTTTGCTTTACAAGAAAGGCTCATTTCTTTCTGAAATTTGGAGTGGTTCATCTCTGGTTTAACCTTAAGGAGCCCTTGAAGTAGAACCCTTAAGTACCTTCTTTAGGGTATGCAAGAGGTTCTTCTTCTTCTGACTCTCCCAAGGCCAGGGGAGAGAAAGGAGGTAGGACAGGGAAAAACAAGAAGGCAAGCTAACACTTTGTTTTGGCTAAACTGCAAGGTGAAGAAGAGGTACCATTTCCAGCCTTCCCTATTCAACTAAATGAATTATTTCAGATACAGAATACTAAGTTTCTGAGAAATGTCTAAATAGTAATAAATTGTGCATTGTGTAGTATGTGCATTGCACAGAGAACTTATATCTTTGAGGCTTCTGCCAACTTCCTTGGACTTCATAAGGAGACTGCAAAACACACATGTATTTTACCAAGAGCTTATCTACACAGCAGAATGAACAGTAATTCTGAGTATTCACATGAGGAGATGTTCTGGAAAAGCAGTAGCAGTTCCTGTCAATTTCCCCAGGCAAATAAATCCTTCAATTGTTAATATTGATTCTGAACAGCAGCCAGTGAGAGAGCTATCAGAACAATACAGTTAAATGACAAATTAGACTTTCTCCCCCTCCGCCTTAAAAGAAAAATTAAAATGTCAAATATAAGTCAAAACAGTGCACATGTATCTGTACAGCTGCATTTTGCTGCATCAGGAAGAGGAATATAATTGTACTAGCAATGGCCGGAAAGACTGAAGAAGTTTATTCATAACAAAAGACATTATGCCCTGTTTTGCTTTGAACAAGAGGGTAAAATTTAGCCTGCTTTTAAAAAGCCTGAAAATATAAAATATCTCCTTGAAAACACTGTAATTGATGGTCACCAAGGACTTTGTTACTCCTTAAATTGTAGGATTTTCATTTCTTTTGCCACTCATCATTACCCTTTGTCACCTTATTTGTTCTAGCCAATTTAATTCATTGATGTTGGTTGCAAAGGCTATAAAACTCCATGTGATTTTTGGTGAGCTTGAGTCAGCCTCATACATAAGTAAGTGTAGACCAACAGATTGTCAGAGATGCAAGTTACTCTGTCCTTTTGAAGCTATTAGACACGGATTGGAGCAGAAAGACACTAGAAAACTTTGAAAAGAAACTGGAATTTTACCCCAGATGTGTAAGAAAGCATGCTTATTGACTTCTTTGATTTCTACTAAAAAAGAATTAAAAGGATGTGATAAAAAAATTAAAAGTTTATTCAAAGGAGTGTACGCTTTTCAGTTCATTGGATATCTGTGGTGGTTTGAATCACTATTTTTCACTAGGGACGTGCCCAACAATGATGAAAAGACTAAACAGAATGTTAACAGCAGGTAACAGTTTATTCACCTGGGGCTCAACCAGGGGGAAGAAACAACTTATGGGAAACCCCAGACTTAACACAAAAATACACCTGACAAAGTCACGCAAAGGGGAAAGAAAAAAGGAAATAAACAAACTGCTTCTCAAAGGCCAGGCAGGCTGGCCGAGGAAAAGCAGGGGAAAGGAAATCCGCTTCTCTCTCTCTCTTCCTCTGATGCTATCACTCCCAGCCCTTGAAGTCTCTGCAATAACACAAAGAAGTGAAAAGCACCCCCCACCCCAGGCAACCACTTGGGGAAGCTTTTCACTTGCGATTATGCTGGCTTGGCTCTGGTGCCGATGAAGGTGGGCAGAGTCAAGCTGCGGGGTCTGGAAGCTGGGAGGAGAGGGGCCGTGCTGCTCCCCAGCCCACAGGAAGCTGAAGAGAGCGAGGACTTCCGTGTTCAGCCTTTTTTAAGCCCTCCAAGTCTCACGTGAATCTCGCTGTCTTCTTCCTGGCTTAGCCATCTTCTGATTGGCCAGCAGTCCAGGCTCCACCTCTCTTCCGGGGTCTTCACTCCAGTCAAAATGGCAGTTCACACCAAAAACCGCGTGTTTGGTGCTTGGAGGCACCATTTTTTTACCACAGCACCCGCAACACCCTCGGAGCAGCTACCACCCTTCTGCACAGCCACTGCCAGCACGCTGCCAGCGTGGGGCCCCTGCCACTGTCCCAGGGACCCAATGGGGGAAATCCCCAGGGCAGCGGGGCCATCCATGGGCAGCTGTTGTGCCCACGCCACCTACTGTGGCCACCGGGGTGCTCCCGAGGCTGCTGCCCTGTGCCGCGGTCACTCGCCGCTTGTGGGGATCCACCACAGGCAGCACAGCTGCCCATGGGGGTGCCCGTTGTGGCCAGGACCCACATGGATCCCAGCCAGGGCACCGCCAACAAGGAAAGGGTGGCAGGCAGTCCATGCCGTAGCACGAAACTCCCGCCAGCCGTCCCTGCAGCTGCCAGGACACACCGCAGGTAACAGGGACTGGGGCTGCCCGCTGAGAAAAAATGGAAAAGCAGCCAGAAGCGGCCGGAGTGGCCCCGTGCACCCTGCACAATGCCAGCCGGGACCAGGCGGTGCTCCCTATCCGCACGGGGCCAGGGGAAACCGCAGGAGCCCACCACGCTGCCACAAGCTGGCAGCTGCCACTGGGGAAGGGGGGGGCACGCATGGCAGCACCATGCCACCCGCCTGCGTCTCTGCCGCCGCCGCCAAGTTCTCGGTCCCCTGCCGCAACTGTGGTGAGTGAGGATAGGGGAGGGCTCTGAAGATCTCTCAGACTTCGGCTTTAAGGCTCTAAAAAAAACAGTTTTATGAATGGGGAACAGGTAAACAATCCCAAATACCCTTCCCTCCCCCCATAACCCCCCAGGACCACCCTGTCCCCTCAAAAAGACCCAGCACCCCCCCCGAACTCCAACAATATCTTCTTAAGATGAGAGAAGATCAGAACTTCTGTAAAGGACTTACTATTATAATATCTCTGTTGTAGCACACACTGAACACCTGACAGATCTACAAGAGACCCATTGCAAGCCTAAAAATTGCTGAAACAACTCAGTTTTCAAGATTTCTGTAGGCATCCAAACCTCAGCCAAGGAGCATTGCTCAGCTGAAGCTTGCCAAATTTTCAAATAGACTGAGAACTGATTTCAGGTGAGCTCTGAACCAAATGTCTTTTCACTTGAACCTCACAGTTTCAAAGTCATTAAAATGCTTATAAAGCTGCACAATGTAGAACTGCAGCTTTCCATCTCTTAGATTGCCTTTGGGCAGGAGTAGGAGGCACCACTACTCCTCACCTCCTGCAGTCAGTGAATCTGTTGCTTCATTTCCGCGTGGAACTTGAGCGCTCGAGGCAAAGCACCAGGAAGCACAAATTCCTCATTCATATAAAGTGAGAGAAAGTATCTATATTAATTCCCCAGTTAATTCACACAATTGAGTCTTTCAGGGTTGTATTGTTAGACTCAAAGAGATAATTCTGTTATGGTGAGATTGATGGATAACTTATTCCAAGTAACTTTATTATAAGGGACTGATTAATCCATCTTAAAAACAGACAGTAGAAAGAACTGCTAAGCATATGTATTGGGACATCTTCATCTGTTATGAATAAATATGTACACACAGAAGTAGTCAAGGGGGAAATAAGGAAGGAATATATGATACAGCACCTTCTGAGGAATAGGTCAGAGACCAAACTATCTCTTAAGGAAGTCTAACTCTTATAAGACATGGCCAAGTGATTCATTCAGCCAAAACAAAAGCCATCTACACTATGCCAAAGCTGCAATTTTCCCTAAACTTTGCAGACAACATCTCCAATTTAACTCTGAATGAAATACAGTACAGATACAAGAATCATGACTGGAGTACACTAGATTCTGACTAGTGAAGGGGCAATCAAATTTGCATCGTTACCTAGGTATGAAATGTACCCAAAAAGTCTATACAGACCACAGTCCTGTCTCTAGGCACAATGCCTAAAGAGCATCAGAAGATAAGCACAGCATCATGTGCACTGAATTACTGTCCCAGTTTCACGGAGCTGTAACTTCAGATGTATTACTTCCATTAATTTTCTCACTTATTTCCTTTCTCTTGCAATTTAGTTTAAAACTCCATAGAGGGGATACTGATTTCTTCAGGCATGAACACTACAAAAAATATGAGAAAACATAGGACTAGCAACAAACACTAGTTAAGGAGGCTGAAGCTGTTTACCCGGCTAGACAAAGGGGAAACCAGCATTCACTCATTGAAAAAAGGACTACATTTCTTTGCCTTTTAAGCTCTTCTCTTCAGCTTTTTTTTTTTTTTTTTTTTTTTTTCCCTCTCATCCTTCTGTCACCCGTTGGGGACTGAAGTACCCCCAGTCTTGTCCAAAGTTCAGAAAAAAGCCCAATTATCTTGCAACTGCTTGGGGAACCAGTCAACCACTGTATTTCATTCATCTTGATTACAGAAGGTGGTTATTGCAAGGCTGTAAAAAGAGCTTTAAGGAGTTAAGCTGGTTTAATTCTATGGAAGACTGAGTGGACATGTGCTAACAATTGCAAAATATGTAAAGAGGTACTTCAGAGAATGTATATTTTGCCTCAGTGTTGTATAGGAATAGATACACAGTTTAATTTGCAGCGTTTACTAGTGGCAGTAAAATCTCTGGAGTACAATGTCCTGGAAAGCTGTTGAGTCCACATCACTCAGTGTCTTTAAGAAAGCATTAAATGTATATTTTTCAAAAATAACCCAGGTACAGCTGATCCTGAGTTAACACATCAGCTTGGAGTAGCTGACTTCTTGAAGTCTGGTGATTTCTGTGATTCAATGGTCTTTTGTCATGGTAGGTACAACCCTAAGCTTTAGTTTAGTTCAACACCTTTCTGAAATATGGTTTAAAAAATAAGTTGCTCTTGTGTGGTGTCACAAGGAAGCTGGGATATTTCCTCTGTCTCATCCTTCTACAGTTTCAGACTCTTCCGGGATATGCAAATTCTCCTTGCTCTATATATAAATGTGAGAAGCAAAATCAAGCTATAGTTAAAACAAATTGCAGACCCTTTTACTGTTACATATTTCTTCTTCTGTGTATGAGGCCTGAAGCACATGTTTCTGTCTCCTTTTCTCTTATGTTCTGAACCCCGGGTCTTCGGAACAGACCATACTTTCCACCACAGGGTTTCCTTCTCTCTCATCCATTTGAAAGGTTTTCAGTACCATGAATTATTTATTAATGATTCACCAAAGGAAAAGCCATTTATATTGCATTCACAAATGTGAAAATCATACTGTTTAAATAATTATTTATTTATTTAGATAATAACTCATTTACATCACCTGTCGCCAGTCAGGTATTCAAATAAAACGAAGTTATAATAATAGTCACTCTTAAACCATTGGTGATGGAATTCCTGTCTAATGATGCATAAGTTGAATGTGCTGATGATCTTAAAAGCCTGCAGCCATTTCTGTCTTGCTTGTGTTTTGTTCTGCAGCTGGACAGAGACCAGCTATAAATATCTTGGCTCACACATGAAAGAGACAACTTCCAGTCTCCCTTTCTGTAGGGCCATTATTTGTGATTTATGACATTATGCAATTACTATCATTCCATAAAACTATAAGTAAGTCTGAAAAGCTGAAGAAATCAGTATAACAACAAAAAATGATCCTCAAATTCCAAAAATAATGATCTCGTATTTCCTTTTGATTAGGCTGTGGATTGAAGAGTTTCAGTCTTCTGTTGAAAAACAAGCAGCACTACTACATACAATTTACATATTGCAACTTTTTTTCTTACACTACCCAATTGCTAAAGATATTGCTTAACTTAAGTATTAATAACATCAAACACCCCATCAAAAATTGAGATAGTTTATTAACCTCAGATGAGCAGGAGAATGAACTGAACAACCAGTGGCTCTTATTCAGAGTGAATTACAATGCCTGTAACTTGAGTTAAAGCATCAAGGTTTATGGTACCCAAAATAAGATGTTTTGATGCTGTCACAACATTTCAGATGTTAATAATTTGTATATCAAGTCACTATATGTAATTTTCACCATACTGGTTTCTTTGAGTTCACAACTTCCATCATCTACACTCCAAGAGAAGTCAATGATCACTGAAAAAAGAATATTGAGGCATACTATTGACATCAGAAAGTTAATTAATGATAATCAATTCATTGCTTTGATTTGCCTATGGGAGCTGAAGAATTTTTGCAGTTCCACAGTCCAAAGGCAGTAATTCCACACTGTGAGCTGTCAAAGAGGGAAAAAAAAAAAGTGTTCACTGGCATGATAGCTGGAGTATCTCTGCAGTGGCTCTTGTTCATCCCTTCTGTGAGCAGATAAACGGCTATGGACCCAAAGGCTGCACAGAGTGTTTTCCATAAATACATCATCCTGATCATCAAAGTCAACTTTATTTATAACTTCTACACTGTGCAATACTAGTCATTTGACCAGGTCTAGAATGGGAAGCGGATAAGCCTGGTGACCCAGCATCACAGATTTTTTGTTCCAGGGCTTTCATGAGAGCAATCAGTTTCTCATTACATCTTGAGCCACTTAATAAAAATTTATAGTTAAGTCAGTGGTATCTCTGTGTAAACATGTGCTTTAAAATAAGGATAGGGTGTTATTCAAGCACCAGTTTTACCTGAACTTACATAAATAAAAGTCATATCAAAACATGTGAGAAAATACCTGGTCTCAAAAATTCCTTTAGAGACACAAACATTTTGGGGTCGTCAGGAGTTTACAAATATGTTATCTAAGTGTTTTTGTAATTTCCTGGGCTGCTGTGATTTCAATATGAACATGCAAGTTAGAATGAAGAGGAAACTCGGTGTTCAATTCAGCCCATCCTGTACTGCCTAAACCTACCTTTTAACAGCTCATTTCTATCCACTGCAAAATACTTCTTTACTAAACAAAAATTAGGAGCACATCATTAATGCCTACAACTTAAAAGAGCTAGTCACATGGCCTAGAAGGTGTGTAGCCTTGACTAGAATAATACATTGGCAATGTCACTACCTGATTGTACAAATATAATGCTATTTACATTTGCAGTCAAGTAGAGAAAAGACACATGGAAAAAGGAGCATATTCTTCCTCCTAAAAGTGTAGTTGAATTGCAAGTTTAAGTGCAGAAATGCTACAGCCGAAGCTAAATAATGCCTTGTTCCACCTAAAGGTTGTGCTGGTTTCAGTCCATACATCAGAGAGCTATTTTAATTGCAAGTTAATTTTCAACATTACTAAGGTGATAATATGTGGATCTGCATATATATGTGTATATATATACACACACAGACACATATCTTTTCTACAGTTTAAAACCTCAGTGTTCTCATCATGGGGATTTAAAATTTATTTTTTGAAAGGTGATACATTTCACTATAAAAATAACAATTGCCAGAAATAACATATTTTAACTAAGTGCCTTGAAATAGTGGCTTACTGTATGGGAAGCTTGTTTTTAGTTTTAGCCAGCATAATCATTATATTCCAGTCTTCTAGACAGTAACTAGAGCATTATCTTTCTTATATAATGGAATATTTCTGACAGCTGCAGGAGCGATAATGGTACTAGTAGTCAGATAACATCAGAGTCATTTATCCAACATTATTTCATTCATCTTCTGTCCCATCACTACAAATAGAGTGAGAAAATGTCTATGCTATATAAAGATTTATAAAACAAGAAAAGTTGCTTACTGTATCTCCATTACTTGTGCAAAAATAAATCTTGATTTATCATTCCAGCAATTTACCGTGAGTGACAAGTTAAAATCTTTAAGTTCCTTTTAAAATTTGGCATCTCTAGGCTACAGAGGGGAAAACGCCTGGGGAGTCTGAATGTTCAAAATCTTTTTATTAACTAAAGTCATGATTTAATATGCCTCAATTGAAAAGCAACAGTCCAGCTGAAGAGATCAAAAGATCATCTTAATGGAGAAAACAAATCTATAACACTGAATTACATTAGCAGCAAATGTGTTTCACAACTGAATTTTGGTAGAGTTTTTCTTGCTTGGTTTGTTGGAATTTTTGGTAGGTTTGGTTTGTTTTGTTTTAATTAAGCACTTTGCAAATATAATGTAGGAGACGGGGCTGTTCATTATAGGCAGCACCATCATGCTTTTCAGTGCCAAGTTGCAAGGTTAGAACTACAGAAGTGTTGGAGTATGATTGAAAAGGAACGTATTACCACTGGTGTACAACCCTAGAAATCCATGACACTGAATATGTTGGCACTACATTTACTTTATGATTGCATTCCTTTTCCAGAAAGGATTCTCCACATTTCTGTTCTTGAAAGAGACATATAGGAAAATGAAACTTTTATATTTCTAAAGATAGTTTTTTCTAGCTGGAATCAGTGGAGAGGTTTCACACAGTTTGGTTTCTCATTTTAAAAATGCTCAAGTTAAGTAGTAGCCTGCTATAGATAGTTTTCTCATGAGCATATAAAAACATGCTGCCTGGAAATGTAATGAGGGCTCTGCAATAACAATATTTAGGGCTGATTTTGTGCTCTGAATTATGATTAGCTTTCATGACACTTAACATGCATCTACACTTTATGAATATATATCACTGAGCCTAAGCTATGTAATGGGATGCAGATAGAAAGGTAAATGCGTATGTCATGCAAAAGCACTGGGGCTGCTGGAGGAAAGAGAAGCAACACATAGCACATGGCTTTTCCTTCCTTGTCACAACTATTCCCTAGTGTTTACAAAGCAGAGACATGTTTCTGTTTGGTATTTGAGTGTTCTCCACAATTCGGAAGCCAAAATCTGTCTCTTTCTTTTCAGTACCTGATCTTTAGCTTCGAATACAGTTACAGAAAGGTTAAGTGCTTTGGGTTAGTTCTGGCTTTCCAAAGCATCAGCCAAGCAAGAACTCTCTAAGAGTTACAAGGGAAGAAGCTCATGACATCTTCTCTGCTGGTCTCTTAGAGTCTCACCACTTTGGGACTTGCTAAATAGATATGGCCGTAGAGGTTTACTCCATTCTCATAAACACCTTTGAAGTAGAACCCATTGGTAAGAGGCTGATCAATCCCTGTTCTTTTCAGATCAAAATCAAGGGCATTCTGGTTTTTTGTTTTGTTTAGAGCCCATTTGCTGAAGTATTTATCATTAAAACATTTTACAAGTAGGGTGAATTTCCAAACTCCTAGTATCTAATATCTACTCATAAAATAAACATACATCCAGAAACATGCATTATGAGAAAGCCTAAGTTTTCTCTACTGTAAAATATCGTCTGGTACATTGCTGGGAGAGGTAATCTTTTACAATGTAACTACCGTAGAAGCAGCAATAACTTTAATTAAATAAAGGGCGTTTTAAACTAATCAATTGTCAAACCCAGAGAAACTTGAATGTGCGTGCTGAGGGCTCCTAAGCAAAAAAAAAGGGATGCAGACCACATAATATAGGAGCAAATTATGGTTTACCAGTGAAAGACCTACTGAAAGCTGGGACTGCAAAATACAACTGTACTCAGAAGTCAGGGTGTATGTAAGCTCTAAGGATATAAAGTTCATCACTATGGCTGATAGAGTGCTTTTTAAGACTTAATTGCAATTAATAATTGTTGACAGAGTAGTAAACCTGAACTATTTAATTAGTTTGTCTCTTTCCAATTGCTCCCTTAAATGAACTGTGATTTACTCTGTGATTAAAAAGACACTCGCAAGTATTCAACAAATGTAAACCTTTAGAATTAAATTTATAATGAGGATCACTCTTTCTCAGTGCAAGGCTTAGAACCTGTATCACATCATCAACTTTTTGCTACATTCTACCAATTAATAGAAGTTTACTTACATTTCTGCACCTGAAATGGCTGGAACAACTCCTGCACTAGACAGATGCAAGATGTCATCTGTATTTTACTGTATCCCTGAGCCCTCCAAGTTTATCCCTGCCAGTGCTGGACTTGTGGTCTGCACTTACCTGATTGCTTATCCCACCTTGCTGGGGACTCTCACAGTGTAATGTCCTTTCCCTGAAACTTTTCCACCTGCAGACCCAGCTTGGTCTGAAACAGCACTGGCCTTCTCTCCAGAAGTTGGCATGCATCTTTATGCAATAATAAAAGCTCCTAATAAAACAACACTCTTTTCGACAGAACTAGGTATCAGAGGAAAAGTTTATTCACATACTGCTGTTTCTGTAATGGCCAAAGTAGACCTACGTCTGATGCTTTAGGCAGTTTCTCTGTAGCTGTTTGATATATCACAGGCGAAGTATATTTCTGTAGAAAAAGCCTTTTTATGTCTTACCAAAGGTTTTGGTTGCTGTTTTGCTCTGGTTTTGCCTTTATTCTTCCCTGTGTCTTGGCTTTGACGCTTTTTGAATGAAAAACAATCTTGCAGGCTGCAAAAATCATCACAGCTAGAAAGCACTGTCATCGCTGTAAAATAATTCTTACCTGTTTGATAGTTCATTTTGACAGTGCATTTGCTCTAGTCAGTTTTGCTGGACATCTACTTTCTGAGCGCAATCACTGTGTTCACATATGAACTTCCTGACAACCAGGCGAGTTTCCACAAATTGTTCTGCAGTGGTTCCAGACCAACCATAGATATTCTAGCCAGCATAGTTTTTTTCTGTATAAGTTTACAGATACACCTCTGGTATATTCAACCTAGAGGTCCAAACTTTTGCATTAAACCTAAATAAGAAATTTACAAAACCCTTCCAAAACTCTAGGGGATCAGATATTCAGTCAGCTCCCAAAAGACTAATAGATGGTTTTCCAAGACAAAGTTACTATCTACCTTGCTCTTTTCAGTAAGACCATAACATGTACTATACCCCAAAGTGAAAGTAAAATGTCACCTAATTCTTTAAAAAGTTGTGCTAACAAAAGTAAGGTCCCTGGTCCATTCCAGATTAATGACTCTGCCTGTTTCAACAGCCAAAGCCCCTAACAGTTCCATTTTTAACCCACGCTTTGGCTTATTAGCAGGTAAATGCAACAGGCTTATCTTGTTTCTTTCATATTCCTAAATAGTAAGATTTAACAATGTGATAACTAAATTTTCTATTCATCATACGTATTGAAATAAAAATTAAGGAAACTTCATCTGCGGCACTTTGAAAGGAATCAAAAAAAGGTAGAGAAGCTTGATTCCTTTGTTATAACCTTGCAGGACTTATCATGTGGAATTTTGAGCATGTTTGGACTATCAAAAACTTGGAAACACGAACAACATTAAACCAGCCGCATCAACATCTGTTGTTTCATGGATTTCCTTAGTCATGGGGACACAGCGTGCTGTGAGTTGCCCTCACTCTCCGGACACTCATAGCTTTGCAACCAGCCAGCAGAAGGACAACAACACACCTCTGGAGTTTGATTAGAGCATTAAACTGTGTGGAAGAAGTATTTATTGATCCCAAAGAATTACTTATGTCCACTAGCCAGCAGCTATCCCACATAAATGAAATAAGAAGGCTCTAAAGTAAGGAATGGACCTCATCTTAACCACAGAATTATACCATTAGCTTCCTTTTCTTCCTTTTCAATGTCTACTTAAGTCTTTTATGTCCCCTGAGAGTGCTCAAGAAACCAGGAAAACAATGTTACATGTAACCCAGACTTGGAGACCTAAGCTGTAGCATTTTAGAGAAGAAATATGATGTGGAATCATATTTTGTCTGCAGTTCATCTTTTTCTTAAACACTAGACTTGTGAATGGGGCACCTGTCTTTACCAAAACTCATTCTGATTCTCTCAATAAATGCAATTAAATTGTAATTTGTCTAGTTTATTTAAAAACACTTTCCTGTTGTAACTATAATACATTAATTTGTAACTGAGGCATGAATTTGATAGCTAGCAAAGAAATAAATCATTAGAACTACTGTAAGCCACCACAATTCCACTCTTCTGCTGCTTTTAAAATTGAGAAGTACATTAGAATTAGTACTTACTGGGAGAAAAATATAGTCTCATTGGCAATTCTCTGATATTGAATCACAGAATCATAGATCATCAAAGTTGGAAGGAGACCTCAAGGATCACCCAGTCCAACCTTTCTCGGCAAAAGTACAATCTAGACAGGATGGTCCAGCGCACTGTCCAGGTGAATCTTGAAAACGTTCAATGCTGGGGAATCCATCACTTCCCTGGGGATATTATCCCAAGGCTGATTGCTCTTGTTATGCAAAATTTTCCTCTTGTGTCTAATTAGAAAGTCTCCAGGCATAACTTGTACCTGTTCCCTCTCATGTTTTCCATGTGACTTCTTGTAAAACGGGAGTCTCTACCATGTTTGTAGCCACTCTTTAAATACTGGAATGGAACATAATGGTGGTAAGGCTTTCCCTAAACCTTCTTTTCTCAAGGCTGAAAGAACATGTTTCATTCAGCCTTTCCTCACATGGCAAGCAGGCTTCCCAGTAAATTTGTCATCTTTGTGGCACTTCTCTTGACCCTCTTGAGCCTGTCCACATCTTTTTTGCATATGGGGATCAAAACTGAACACCGTATTCCACATAAGGCCTCACAAGAGTTAAGTACAATGGGATAATGACTTCTTTTCCTGTACTGGTGGTACCCTTGTTGATGCAGCCCAGCATCCTGTTGGTTTTCTTCGCAGCAGCAGCAGCACTATGTTCTCTCCTAGTGAGTTTGCTGTCCACCAGGACACCCAGGTTCTTTTTTCACAGAGCTGCTCCCCCGCCACACAGATCCCAGTCTGTGTTGCACACCTGGATTATGTTTTCTCAGGTGCAAGACCTTACACTTGTCCTCACTGAACTTCCTAAACTTCTTGTTCACCCAATCTTCCAGTCTACCCAGGTCTTCCTGCAGGGTGGCCCTCCCTTCTGAAATGTTCACTTCCATACTCAGTTTGGTACTGCTGGCAAACTTGGTCAGAGTATATTTGATTTCATCATCCAGATAACTTTAAACAGTGCTGGTTCTAGCATTGATCCCTGAGAGGCCATGCTTGTGACAGGGTGCCAGTTTCAAAAGCAGTTATTTACCACTCCCTTCTGGGTGTCACCTGTCAGCCAGTTCCCCACTGACCCGTTGTCCAGACCATCACACACCAGTTACTCCAGGAGGAGGCTGTGGGAAAGTGAATCAAAAGCCTTGAAGAAAGACAAGTAGGCAATGTCCACTGCTCACCCCACATCAACTGAGCAGGTTGCTTTCTCATAGAATGTGATCAGGTTTGTCAAGCACAATTGCCTTTAGTGAATCCGTGCTGGCTTTCCCACTCACGTGCTTTATCCGAGACAAAACAACGAGACAAAGTAGTGGTGCAAAGCCCAAAGGGGATAATAAAACTCTAGGTCTTTCACGAGGAATCTTAGAAATCCTGTCATTTAAACCACTAAAACCAACATGCTTTATCAGAAAGTTAAAAAGCTCAAATCCTTTTGTGATGTATTTTCATTCCTAGTATGTCCTTGTAAAAAGTCAAAATTCATAGTGTTGGTCATTTTTCAAAAGCAACAATTATTATTTCATTATTTAGATGTTAAAATTTAATAAATTAAACTTACTTGCTAGGTATTTCTTCTATTTCTGTTGCTTCAAGCCCATTAACACTATTACAGATGCCTGTAAGTCTATTCATGTACAGACTCTTCTTAGGAAACTGCAACAGGTGTTACACCTAGTGAAGAAGAAAACAGATGCAATGATATGTGGTTTAAATGAAATTATTTACTTATCCCTTTCAAGCAACTGGGCACGTTCAGTCTGTGTTTTTCCACAGTTTCCTAAAACCTTCACTCTGAAAACAATTTTAAATAATTAATAAATCAAACTGTGTTCATGGGTTGTTCATAGATGAATATCACACACAGCAAAATAAATTTAATGCATCTCCTCTTATGAATTATTCAATTTGGTTTAGCGAAGTCTCTCTTGAATAAATTAAAGAAACAGTGGCCTTTGGTTGTCTTAATTCAGATATGCACTATTTTAGCAAAAAAACTTTGCCCTCAGGACATAGTCTAAGCCAGGCATGTTTTTTAAAAAATAAAGTAAAAGTAGTATCAAGTTGGGATTCCTGCTGTCATATGTGGGCATTTGGACATACACAAATTCTAATGATAACTTACTTGTAATGTTTCTGAAAAGCATGAAAAAAATATAGATTAATTTAAACACTCAGGTGGAAAAAAAAAAAAAAAAGCAATTCCAGAGAAGAAACAGATAAAAATATTATGAATAGCATATTCATATGGCTGCTAATGTGCATATGTATTCAAGGCTCGAACAATGTCGGACATTGTTTTGAACTATGTATTTCCAGGTGAACAAACGTATCATTCTAAAGGCATCCTGGCTTCCAAGTTATACTGCTGCTTAGTCTTGAAGGAAACTTGGAAGAAATGGATTGCAATACAAAATTTAAATGCAGAGCATAACCCAGCTCCCTGCCAGAAATAAACACAGAAATATGGTCCCAATCTATGTATTATCATTATACAGCTAAGGGCATAGGAAAGTGGGCTTTGCAGGGCCCTGCAATAAGTCTTTGAAGACTCAATGGGGGGAAAAAAATTGACACACAACTTACTATCTCCTGGTCATAATACACAATAGGTCTTAAATAGAGGCTAGAGATGCCGGGAAACAGGAGGATGCAGCCTTTTTCCAGAAGTCACTTAAAGTGTCACTTACAACACACCAGAAAATTCTGTTCACAGCTTCATTTTAACTGTCATGAAGTCTAAGGTAAGAAGAAATGGCTATGGAAAAGGAAAAATATTTTGAGGATGTTAATAGACTTTTATTGCTGAGACAATTACTGTTATTAAGAGAAGCTGAGATGCAAATGGTGCAGGTTACAGCAGCCATGAAGCTCCAAGTCCAGCTTTTGTTAAAAAGACTGTTAATCTAAAATTGAATGTGTTATTTAGCAGTCTGACAAGCACTCAGAACATCATGAGAGTCACTGTGGTAAAGCAAGCTTAAGACATTTAGATTAAGATTCTCCACTTCTGTAATTCCGTTGGAAGAGTTGGTGGAACTACAGGGATCCACAAGAGCAGAGGGGTTGCCTTCTGACACCACACTTTGTGACATCTTTCTCGCAGTTTGCAGGTAACTGTGAACAGAGCCCTATGATTCACAAATTTAAGCCTGTGAAGTTAGGAGGACTAGATAAATAATTTGATTTTCTTGTGGATTGTAATATAGAATTATTCTTCTAATTTCTGTTTCAATTGTTTCTAAAGATATTTGAGAAAATTTCAGCTCTGGTCCATTTCAATTTTTTTAAGCATTCAAAACAGCGATTTTTTTTCTTTACTGGTTTTGGGTTTTAGAGAGTTGCTCCAGTGATGTGAGATCTACTGTTCAAAAAGAATGTTCTGGTGCAGGACTGTACATTGTGTGTAACAGAACTACAGTATAATCCTCACCAGACATACTTTGTTGAGCACTTTCAGATAATCTTGCTTCACAGATTTTTTCAACTGTGTAAACAAGGCAAGCAGCAAAATTGAGACATGAGGTCTGGGAAGAAAAATTTTGGGATATCTTTATTTCCTGAGTTTGAAAATTGCCTTCTTCCTCCCACATCTCTGATCCAACGACAGCTCTTAAAATAAGTTGGATTTGTTTCCACAGAAGCAATCATAACCCTGTTATATTGAAGTATGGAGAGGTTTTATATACCAGTACTAATCTTGTAATATAATGCTGCAAAAAATTGCCAGTGAAATACTGTCAGATATCAGAAATGCACCTGAGTTTACTCATCTGAAAGGTTCAAATTAAAGGCTGACTCTCTAAGATAAGTGGATATGTGGCCACCTTCAACAGAGAAACAGAGGCTGTCCTGACCATATGGAAGGCAGCAGTTTCTGCTGGCTCACAGCTTTTCTTCCCCAGTCGCTGGGTATTTATTTTCAGTACAAGAGATTGCTCATAAGAAGTACCTAGCTGAAGTCTAGCCAAACTATAAAGAGCTCTTTTATCTTTGAAAAGTGTAAGACTGTGTAAATGAGAGAATCTAGCATCCCTGCTTTTGTAGAGGAGTGAATAAGGATTACGTCATTGGCACAGTACGTGAACAGAGCAGACAGCTTTTCAGTAACAGAAAGTGACAATCAAGATAGTTCATAAGCATTTTATAAATTTATTTTTGGCATAGTATATATCACACTTTCCCAATATTCTGGCTAGGAATGCAAAGTTATTAAATATATATGTTCTGCAAACAAAATTACATTGGCAGCGATATTTCAGCTAGTTAAAGAAACATAAAAATGTCTGTTGTCACTCCTTTTTTTCAGTCAGAGATTGTTTCCTCTGCTTTCATTAAGATTCACAAATTAACTCTATCTACTGTCATGTTTGACAATTACATATCTATAGTTGTGCTTGAAATGTACCTGCTGCTTGTTTGAGGTATGAGATAATCTCAGAGTTGAGTCACCACAGGGCTCAGAAATCATAACTGAAGTGGACAACTCAGAATCTATTTGAGGATTTGTAAACACTGCACCTTTCAAAGACTTTGGCCTGATGTGCCTGTGTCCCACTGCCCAGATCAGACTACTGAAATTAATTCCCTTTTCCTGGGAGGTAGACTGAATTCAACAAAAAGTTTGTATCGAACAAGTGGCTGTACATCTCTCTCTCTAATACAGAGAGAGCAGATAGCAGTTCCCAGACCTCCTCTTTCAGTCTGGAAATTCATGGGAAGCAGATGCCAGATGAGTTATTTCCTAGGATGATGTTCAGTGGTGGCCTGCCTCCCATTCAGTCCTACAGCACTCCATAAAAGCAGACTGACTTCCTTCTCCCCTGCTGTAGAAGGCTCAAAAATCTGCACCTGCCACTGCCTAAGTATTAGGGCTTTACGTTTGAATTTGGGAAGCAACTCCATGTACAACTTGCCATGCAAACTTTCCCAGCATCCCTATTTTAATGAACAGAGGTTGGAGCACAGCCTCTAGTCTTTAGATAGCTATGTACACATAGACCCTTTGAACATCCAGACTTTTAATGTAAGCAAGGTCATGGATACAGGAATTCATTGGGGGAGCTATCTTACTTTCTCTGTGTAGATCCTTAAAAATATCATCTGAACCAAATTGTAAGCAAATACAGCCAGCTACAAAACTCAGCTAGCTCTTCCCTCAGACCTCTTCTAAAGTTATTATTCCCCATAACGCCTTCTCTGGTATATAAAAACCCCCAAACAGAATGAAAAGAGGGAGAGTTAATCATTGCTTAAATCCATAGTATCAAACAGCCACATCAAGGACTGTTCGGCCCAATGAACTTGCCATTCATTCCCTCTGAAATATCACTAAACTGGGTCTGAGTATCCTGTTTCTATTTTTAAGAAATGCAGCTTGTGAGTGGGAGGGAGAACAACCAGATACAAATAAGAAAGAGACCATATGGAGCAGCATGTTAGGCTGGTAACAGAAGAACAAAAACAATTGGATTGAGAGGTTGTCTTGGTTTAACTCCTGACGCTCAAAACCCACCATTTCCATAGTCTGACCACACTGCTGTGGACAGTCTTTATCCTCCTACACATACCAGTTCTAAGTGTTAATTTTTTTCCTCCTAAATTTGAAAATTAATCTCTTTTGATCAGAAACAGACCAGACACAATTTATAATTTATGAATTCTCTCAGATGGTAGCACAGACCTAGGTCTAAATGTTGCAGCTGGGTTCTTCATTGCAATCACACTAAATCCCAGATCTAAATTTCGTGGGCCCAGTTCAGCTTCAGATAGACGCGATTTCCACACACTTTACAATAGTTATTTATTCGGCACAAGTGGAGTAAGCATAGATAATACAGTGGGTGCAATTGTAACCCTCCGATTTTGCTCTGTCTGTCACCAGTCACATTTCTGAATGTGCACCTATGTCTGTCCAACACAATCCAGAGCACTGGTGAGATCCCTCAGCTACCAATCCAGTTTTAACATGGGAAGCAGTACAGCATCATTAACATGCCATTATAACCAGATTAATAAGCAGAAAATTAGAGACACTGTCCTAGGTACAGATAATATAGCTTTCTTGCTATAAACATTACGACTGCACTATGTAGCATTAAGCCTTGTGATAGGTATATTAAGTCCCTGAAGCAAGCTTAGGTCTGTTTAAAGTGATGCTATGTTGCTTTACCTCACTGATAAATTCTACATCTTGGCAAGCACAATAGTGGAAAAAAAATTGATGTTTCCAGAATATTGCTGGTTTTTCTGCATCTTTTCTTTCATTTCAATATTACAATTAAGTTCAGTACAATTGCATACTTGTTTCAGTTGCATAAGCAGACACACTGGCACTGGCAAAAGGAAAGAAGATGCATACTGAATCACAAACATGCATGCACACAATACACACAGCACTGACAGGATGCCATAGTACTTGTCTATGACTAATAGTAACAGATCAGTCACATAAATAACAGCTAAGGCTACAAAACTGTCAGCTACTAGGAGACATGGTTCCTGTACTTTTGACTGGAACGTGGAAGAAAGGAAGGGATTATTTCTGTTGAAAGAGATGTACAACAATCATCTAGCCCAACTGCCTGACCAATACAAGGCTGCACAAAAGCTAAAGCATGTTGTTAAGGGCATTGTCCAAATACCTCTTAAATACTGACACGCTTGGGGCATCAACCACTTCTGCAAGAAGACTTTTCCAGTGTTTGACCACCTTCTCAGTAAAGAAATGCTTCCTAATGTCCAGTCTAAACTTCCCCTGCAGAGCTTTGAGCCATTCCAACTTTTCTAGCACTTGATCCCAGGGAGAATAGTTCAGCATATCCCTTTCAATTCCCCTCAGGAAGCTGTAGAGAGCAGTGAGGTCACCCTTTAGCCTTCTTCTCTCCGAGCTAAACAAGCCCAGTGTCCTCAGCCGCTGCTCACAGGACTCGCCTTTCAGCCCTTTCACCAGTTATGTTGCCCTACTCTCATCACATTTAAGGACCTTCACATGCTTTTTAAACTGTGAGGCCCAGAATTGCTCACAGCTTTCAAGGTGAGGCCTCACAAATGCCACATAATGAAGGACAATCACCTCTTTGAGTCTGGTCATGCCAGATTTGATGCACTTGAGGAGCGACTTTGTCCTTCGGGCTGCTGAGGCACCCTGAGCCTCCTGCCGACCAGCAACACTCAGATCCCTTTCTACAGAACTGCTCTCCAGACACTCCTTTTCCAATTTGTACTTGCGCCCAATGTTACTCTGTCCTAGGTGCAGAATCCAGCATTTGGACTTCCTAAATTTCATCCCAGCAATACAAGGCTCTAGACCTAAACCCTGAACTCCTAACTTCTTCCACATATTTCCTAGAAACTACATGCCCATGGGTTTATGCAGTAGCTGTTGGTCTGGGGTCAAGGATGCTCACATGCAAGCAGCAAGCTGGAGGGCACAGGGACATACCTGGACTCTTCAGGGAACAGTGCCAGTGTAAAAGCTTCCAACAGCATGTTCTGCTCCCTGACACCCTCTGCCCTGTAGACAATCTAACCAAATTCAGCCTATAAGGCAGCCCTTCTCCTCCTCCTCACATCTGCCTGCTCAGGCACTGGCCCAAGAACCAGTCTTGGTGATGGGAATTGTCAGTTTGACAACACAGCCTTAACTATTTCTGCCCTTACTGCTTCTTCTTCTCACTCTGTCTCTGCCTTCATCTCCCTCCTCTACTCAGCTCCTGTGAGATCCCACCTGGAGTACTGCAGCCAGCTCTGGGGTCCCCAGCATAGAAAACACATGGAGCAGTTGGAGCACATTCAGAGGAGGGTCATGAAGATGATTAGAGAATAGGAGAACCTGTCATATGAAGACAGGCTGAGACAGTTCAGGCTTCCCAGTCTGGAGAAGAGAAGGCTCTGGGGATACTATATAGCCACTATGTCACTATGAGAACATTCTAGTACCTAAAGAGGACTTGCAAGAGAGCTGGAGAAGGACTTTTTATAAGGGCGCATAGGAACAGGACAAAGAGAAATGGCTTTAAATGAGAGAGGGTAGATTTAGATTAGATATTAGGAAGAAATTCTTTACTATATGGATGATGAAGCACTGAAATGAGTTGCCCAGAGAAGTTGTGGATGCCTCATTGCTGGAAGTGTTCCAGGCTAGGTTGGCTAGGGCTTTAAGCAACCCGGTCTGGTGGAAGATGTCCCTAGCAGGGGAGTAGGAACTAAGTGATCTTTAAGGTCCCTTCCAATCTAAACCATTCTAAGTATTCTATAATTTTATGATCCTATGAAAGGCAGCTGATATTACAGAAATCAGTATATTTGGTCTCATTTGTTGTCTAAAAGAGCTCAGTTAATAAGAGGCAGATGATTATTGCATTGTCCATGGTTCAAAAGTATTCTAATTTGGAGGTCAGAAAGTCTGAAGCCTCCAGGGTTTGTGAGAAATGCTGAATGGCTAAATTAGCCTTCCACCAACACTTTGAGAGAGAGAACTGGATAGCTTTAATGTCCCTGGAAATATTTCCCCATGATTTTACCTATCAAGACATACCCTGTATGGTTCAGTTACAGTTAAAACAGAGGAAGGGGACATCCTTCCCAATGATAGATGTCATGGACAAAAATGCAGTAAGATGCTACAATTTCATGGGACTTAACTTGTTCTCCATAGGGCTCAAAAACTACACAGGCAACAGTCAAAAGTGAAATTTAATAGCAATATTAGCATATTAGAAATTATTCATCACTAGTCTCAACCAAAGTGTCATGAAGAGATGGCATCATGCATTCATGGCATGTCTAAGCATCATTCCACGCTTCATACACATGCCCAAAGCCTCAAATGAATCTACTATTTGGCTTTAAATAGAACTTTAATTATTTTTTACCAGATAAATAAATGTCATTCTGACCCTGTGGGATCAAGTCGGAACAATAATCTTTTATAAAAGCTACAGGCGTACAAGTTAGGCACACCAGATATGTTCCTGTGCATTATACATAGGGATCTTAGCCTAGAGATCTTTGGTTTCTGGCATCAAGCAGGCAGGTACAGAGGTCCTGCTCAATCAAGCAAGTTGGTTTTTTCCTTTGTTTATTTTCATATTCATTGCAGAGTTTGCCTTAGGCTCATGGAATAAGATTATAACTAGAAATGTATTGTAGCAAGAACCTCAAAAATCTCTCTCTCAGCCCACCCTGAACTTAGATGGCTTCGTCAAATGTCAGGTCTCTCCTTGAACAGAACAGCAGGAGCAGAGAGCAATCAATCAAACACACAGGAGCATAAGCAGTACAGTGATTACCATAACTGAATCTAGGAAGACAAATGAAAACCACCCTTCTGTACTAGTCATGAGACAATTTATGTTTGATTATTAGAATTGATGCAACCAAAATGAAAAACACTTTTTTATGTCCTGGCATCTCCACCTTCCGGAAGACCTTATTTCTCCCAGGCCTGCTGAATTCAAGCAGTCAAGAATTTGTTGAGCTTTTTTTAGCTTGTTGCTTGTGATTTATCACCTTTAAAAGAGATGGGAACCTTTAAGTGGTTTGATTTGAATCAGCTTGTTAATCTAAACAATCACCAAAAAAAAAAATACTGGTTACTTACTGCAATATCTGCTTGCATGCAGGATTTATTCTTATATATCCCATTTTTTATGGCAAAGAGAATAATTAGCCAGGAAATGAGATTTCTTTCTTATGAAAGACCTCTTTCATATTGAGATTACTTTTTTCTCACAGTAGCATAAGCTCACTATGAAGGAAAAGTTGCACCTTTCTAATAATATCAAACAAGTATTTCTGCCAAATACAGGCTGGGGGGCGAGGTGGAGGTGGAAATTCCAAAAAGAAAAATTTTAAAATTATTGTCCCTAGTGCCATTTCTAAAATTTTTTGTCAATCTCTCTTGAAGAACAGAGATGCAATAGCAGATATGCTGAAAATGCTCTCACTTTACCAACTCAGGTCAACATGTCTTTGATTAACTATTAATACATGACTGGATTCAGTCTCCAATTGACAAGAAGTTGAGATAGAGTAAGAATATAGGAAAAAAATCAAAAATAAGAAAGATTTTAGTCAAAATCTATTTTTAGATTTGCTGTATTTTCCTTTTCTTATTGATCACAAAGATGATTTTTGGGGGTTAGCTGACAGAAATCAATCAATTGCTATGGAATCAAGTTCTACTGAGATGCAGGCAAATGCTCCATTTCTCCAGCTCACACTGTCTCTATGACTCTAATGAAATCAATAAATAATTCTACAAGGGATGATGAATTAAGATGTACATAGACACCCCTCTTCCCCCGTCCGTGAGATTTTCACTGGATTTTGCCACAATAAATATGAACATTACTTTTCCACCCCTGCTTCATCCAGAGCTATTCTTCAGATACAGTAAATGTGTCCACACAGAAAATGAGGTCTGGGAAAGATACTATAAATTCAAGGTCTTTATTTCTTGGTAGAGACTTTACTATGCAGACAGACTGTAGAATTATTTTCCATATTTTTGGTAATTTTATCTCAAGGATCCTGGTTTCTCAGTGCATAGGGAAGCTTTTATTGCTATGTAACAGTCTCTCAAAAGACTTAAAAATCAAAAGGAAGAAAACTTATACCCACTGTTTAAAGACAGAACACTCTAAACTGTTGAACACTGTTAGTCCTACTCTGAAGGATTTTTGTTGTAACATCACAGGAAATATTGAATAAGCACCATGGTTCTACAGAAGAAAATACACATACAGAAACTTCAAAATAGAATTAAAAAACAGTCCTATTCTTACTGGGGAAATGATGAATTTTTCAAAATAAATTCTAAAGGATTTTTTCCATTTCTCTGGGAAAAAATACTTATCTGTGCAAGGAAACAGGTTCCTAATTAGATAGTATGAATTATCACAGGCAAGTGCCCAACCTGTCACGTTCACTAGTACAGGTGAAGCCTATATATCTACAGTATACCACAGAATAACAAGGCTGTTGAACGACAAGAAAACATTTTTTTCTATTAGAATAAATATATAATAAAATTCAGTTCTTCTGATGCCTCAGTGTGCATGTATGCTTAGTCTTTGCAGAGATTGCAATAACTTCTGAACAAAGGGGAGACCTGAAAAAAATCATCCACACAGGCAAAAACATTGAAAACCAGACACAACTGAAACATGCCCTATTCAAAAGCAATAATTAAATAGCCTTCATTTTTTGTTATTGCAGTATTTATCAGCTCCAATAAAATATTATCATCATATTAAATTTAATAATCTTTCCTAAATTCTAGCTGGTTTGGAGAAGAGTAGAGTTAAGAGCTGCTACAGAGCTGAGTAGGGATGAATTGAGGGTAGCCAGTGCAATACACTGTAGAAGGACTGGGGTGGGTCTCCTGAGTCCTGTAGTTCCTACAGTAGAGATATTCGGGTAATAGCCTGTGTTTGTGGCCTTGCACAGCTTGTATCATATGCAGTAACTCTGAATATAGAAAGTAAAGACAAGTTTTTATTTACTAAGTGGAACAGGAAGGATGGAAACAAGGAGACAAAATCTACACAGAGAAAAAGAAACTACACACTGATGCAACACTGACTTATTAACATATTCATTAAATGTTTTCATTATTCCTATGTCTAATGAAGCAGGAAAAAAAAAAGTTAAAAATTAACAAAACAGCTAATATGCTGGACTACACAGAGAACAGAAGCCTTTCACCGATTTGGAAAACTTCAGTTTGGAAGGATAAAATGAGGCAGAATTTATATACAGTAACAATTTCACACGCACACATATAAACACTCAGCAACTATGACCACACTGATTAGCACCTGTGGATCACATGAAACACATCTATATTCCAAATTGTTCTACTCAAAAGCAAAATTAACCTGAACACTCTGTATGTAATTATTCTGCATATGTATGTTCTTTTGTTCTAAGTATTGAGAGTTTTATTTATTTATTTATTTGCTACAATAAATATATATTGCTATTTCAATTTTGCAAGAACAGCTTCAGTAGTGCCAAGAATAAACCTTAGTTGACCCAGGCAGGTGGCAGTCCGTTCTCTGTTTTCAGCTGAATGAAATCTCCCTACCACGTACTATCATTTAACATTTCTGCTAATTATGCTATTAAATATGAAAAACAAAGAATTTTATCCAAACTTTCTCCTTAATTGCTGTGCAAGTCACTTAACAGAGAACATTATTGTGTTTTTCATGACAACCCAGTCTCATAGATGCTAGTAATGTTTTCCGTATGAGTAATTCCGTTGAAGCCATTACAGTGACATACCTGATAGTACTTTCAGGTCTGAACCCTAACTTCATTATTTCCCAGTTCAGATAATCCAAATTGACCAGGTATCTTCTGCTGAAAAAGTAAATTTTTTTTTTCCTGACAGTAGTCCCACCTCCTTCAGAAGCAGAAGCGTAAGGTGTCCAAACCACAGACATCAGCACTGAGCAATGAAATCTCTTTCATTTCACGTTTCTGAATTAATGCCAGTCCAGAAACAAAATTAATAACATCAGCTAGTCTATGGGACACAGAAGACCTCAGTATCCACACCAAGGTTTCAGTGAAAAAAAATTTACCCTAGTTTTGATTTGGAATAAACATTAGGCTGAGCTTATTTTACTTTATACTCATTCATACTACTATCTTTAATTAATTATTTGCCACAAGACCAATTATCTGGATTTATATTACAGGGAATTTCATATACACTTCCTGAGGCAAGCAACATAAGGCACAGACAGTAGCAAAGTCCAATGTGATATTAAAGGATGCTGAATGGGCAGGCACAAGTCATGAAATTGAGTTCATATACTTTATAAGGGATACGGTTCAGCCTGAAGCCTGCTTTTCATTTAATCTCAGCATTTCAGACCTTTTGTTACAGCTACAGCATTTATTTGTTTTCTTATTTCTGGCAAGAAAGAGAATCACTAACTAAGATTAAAGAAGATGAACAAAATATTAAAGAATAAACCGCTGAAGGGTGCAACACAGAGCACTTATTGTCTAAAGAAAGAAGCCGAGATTTGAGTCTATCAATCCAATACCACAGACACTTCCATGGGCTCAGATTTCCCAGGGAGGCCAAGAGGCTGTGCACACTGGTGAGGGAGCATTTTTCAAGTCTCATGATGGGCTGTAGAAGGGAAAGAAACGGCAGACACAGAACCCTGAACTGCTCCTGTTTCCCCTATTCACCACTACAGCAGCTATTTTATGCTACTATGCAAGGATCTTGTTTTCTTACACATCCTTATGTTTTCTGTTGAATAAGCAGCTTGCTACTACCACTACACACATATTTAGAGAGATTGGGAAATGTGTGGTTTCGGTTTTTAATGCTGTTGAGTTTCCTAATGCTTTTTTTCTAATTTTTTCTCCATAAAACTATGCAGGCAGCATTATTAGATTTGGGGGTCAAAGCATTTTTCATAAGGACACCAAGTACTGCACAAGATTTATGTGGAGTTTTAGGAACAACAGCAGTACAAAATTAAGCAGCCAACCTTTGTCCAGACCAGCAAGCAGCCTCTGCCCTCGTAGCAGTGAGGGACTGAGTGCGGCTTCTCTCTAGCATTCATCAGGGCACTCCAGACGTCCTGCTTGGTTCCTGCTGCCTGCCATGGTTCCCAGGGGATCATTGCCGCAGCTCAGTGCTTCTGATGCATTGCCTGTCTCAGCATTTTCCTGTACAGACTGGAGCCCCAGAGACACCCTTCACAAAGCTGTGAGAAAGGGGATATATGCAGCCAGCATGCCCTGTGGCAGGGATTCCCTGGCTGCTTCCTGTTCAGCCTGCAGTCACAGGAGCTTTGCACCACTTCTGCCACACAGTTACCATTTTCTTGGAGAATCCAAGTGTAAATTTTCTATAGCATGTCCTGGACTTCATTTTTTTTCCCCCTCTGATTTCCAGAAGGTTTAGAAATAGCAAATCCCTGCAACATTGCTGCCCAAATGAGTTTTAAAATATATATAAGAGACATGCTCTGAAAAACACCTAACAAGAGTTTTCCACAAAACACAACTCATTTCAAACAATATGGTGATATTAGGCATGAGGGGCAACACTACACAAGTGGACTGTGGCGTGGCAGCAGGAGCCAGCGTAGGGACCAATCTCAAGTGAGGATCAATTCAAAACCCAACAGCAGCTAGTAGCTTTGCAATTACCACAAATTGTCACTATTGAAGCCAAAGAGCTCAGTTATGAGGCTGTGTAGCCTTTCCAGCTCCTGAGGAAACCTGAGGGTACGACACAAGACTCCACTTTGTGACACAGAGAGGAAAGTCTGCCAAGCCCCATGAGACTTCAGGTATCCCCACCATTTTTGAACAACCTGATTTTGACTCCCACATCATTTAGGTGTTTTTGAAATTGTCACTCTAATTTCACATGAATGGTTACTTATCTGTAGTTGTATATTAATGCTTGTATTAGAAAAATATATTTTTAAAGTGTCACTAGATATTTTTAATGTGTCTTTGACACTTGAGGAAAAATCTGTACTAAATAGACTTTCTATTTTGATATATTCTGGTACAGTTAACATCATAAGGGCGGCATGTTTTTGATGAATTTTCTCCGAAGGATTACCTCCCAGTAAGAGTCCTTCTGTGAAAGAGCTCAAATTGTGGGTGTGAATGAAAATGAAGGCTATAAGCTACCACTCACACACTGTTATATAACATTTTCTTGATTCTAATTTACACTATTTGCGAAGTTGCTATGTTTGGTATCTTATACAGCCTACACTCAGTTCCTCAGTCTCAATTCAGAACATCCACTACACATAGCAATTAGTGTCATTTCATTATTATTATTATAAATGGCACAAAATCTAGTTTGCAGCAGGAAGCAAAGTAATTTCAGGGAGAAAGAACAGGGATGGTAGGCAGGAAGCAACAACTTACTAGTATTTTTAAATCCAGACAGAGTTGCTGTTTTCTGCAGTACCAGCATACACGAACCTTCTAATGCCTGTCCTTTTTGCCTAAACACAACTTCTGAAGATGGTAGAGAATGCATTAAAACTAAGCATCAGAAGACAGCGTTAAAAAAGTCTCCAATGTAAACTTCATCACCTTCCTATAGAGATAGCCATATAATTTTGCATAGCTACTGCAAGGGCAGATTTTAGCTGTCATGTACTTGTACAACTACCCTAAGGCCTGTGAATGTCCCTAGGCAAATACGTTCATAAAGTTCTCTGTGTATTTGCCCTCACAGATGATGCTGAGCAGCAGGCTGGAGTGTTAATTACTGCAATCTGTGGACATTTTATTTTAAGGAACAGTGACATCATGATTCAAGGCCTTTACTTATATTACAATCCTGACTACATCAGTTGCAATTTGTTACAATTGTAAAAATCACTTCATAATTTACATTAAATTATTTGTAGTTCTAAACAGAAGCAAATAAAGAAACAAACAACCAAAACCTACAAAAATAGGAATAGGTTTCCCCTTGGCTTTCTGTCATATCAGTATAAATGAGGAACTATTCAAATTTTTAAAATCTCTTTTTTTAGTAACCTTTCTTGTTACCAAAGTGACTGACTGTTTAAATGCCTTTAACATATTTACTCCTGAAACATTTTTGTAGGAAATATTTTTAACCTCCCTTCTTAGAGATATAAAATCTCTGCACATGGTGACAACAGACATTCCTACCTCATGTTGTGGACTACATTGTAGACAACTCTGAGTCAGAGCATCCAGACGTATTTTGAATTTGGGAAGAGCCTGTTGGTAACAAAGGGAGGTCTATCCCTCTTGCTCTCTCTCTGGCTCCTCAAGATGTTACTGAGCAGTACCAGATCTTTGATAGCACACCCTCTTGACTGGTTTGGGCAGAGTAAGATTTACGTGCCATCTCTTTTGTTCCTCCTTTCTTTGTATGTGTTTTTGACACAAGCAATGTGCATATGACCCGCTTGATTATGAGTACCTTGCAGGTCGTGTTCCTAAATCCCGAAATTGGGAGAGTGGATGGGCATGATGCCCAAGCACTCTGGTAGCTGCAAAAGCAATGTGGCTGTGAAACATGACAGAACTTGAGCTCCACAGAAGTTTGAAGCCCAGACACTCACACCTGACAAAATGCACAGGTCCATATCACATGAACGTGATGCCTGGCTTAGCTCCTTCTCTTGGGATTTGATCTGTTCATCCTCCTTGCCTCTCCCATTTGCCTTCACTCCAAGCTTATCTACTTCTTCTTTCTTTACCACGTGCAATTTCAATGCTTAATTGTATCCTTAGCTTAAAGAAGATGTCCTTTTCTCCCCATGTTCTTTCCATTTCCTTCTCTGTTCTCGTTTTCCTCATGGAGATTTTCCATCCCTCGATCCCATTTTTTCTACATAAATAAAAAATAAATCCATTTCTCTGAGCCAAACCAATCTCCAGTAAAATCAGGCCAAGTTGTTCTATTCAAATGACCTCCAGCACAGGAATGTTTTTGTGTAAGCATGTATAAGCATGACCTGATGATGCCAAAACTGATGTTAGAAAAGCTTGCAAGGTCCTTGAGCAGCCTTTGGTACCTGAAACTGGCGTCAGGGCAACATTCAGGGCCCACAAGAGGTGATCAGAAATCACACCCCTTTACACAGATAAGACTCTTGGTCTATCAGCTTTCTTCTCTGTCATCTATTCAAAGTTGCTTCCGTTCTTGTGACTCTCCCAAGCCAACACAAGTATGGGGTGAGGGCAGGGTATGTCTTTTTCAACGTCATATTAACAAAAACGATGCCCATGAGCTCAGAAGTTATGCTTTAGAGTATGATATATAGAAGCAACAGTACTGTCATTGTTCCAAAGCTTGGTCTTTATTCTCTCTGACTCACAAAATAAAATCATCCTTGTAAACATAAACTGTAATCTTATAAAACAATCATTTCTGCAGAGCCCTGAGACAGACCAATCTCTTGTAGAGCTAAACCTATCACAGAAGGAATCAGAAGGTCTTGGTGCCTGTCAAAAGCTAGAAGCTCTATTCCTCTATGCAGCACAACCCCTCTAACAACAGTAACAGTAAACTCTCACAAGACAGGAACAACATGTGAGACTGACTGCAAGTTCACTGTTTAACCTTGCCCTTTGGGTTAAAACACTAAAATGCAGGAAGTTGTATCAAGAAAAGAAAAATCCTCCTCAATCTATGCTTTTGTTGAAGTGGCATAGATAAACTGACAGAAAAGTATTCACAGACACTGTCCCTCTGCAGAGACATTCTGCTGAAACAGATCTGATGATATTGATAAAGCAGAGACAGGTTTGTAGCATAAGCAATGGCTTTATATTGGCAGAGTGACACTCATAAAATCATAGTCCGATGTGGGTTGTATGTACCAGACCATACAACACACAGGAAAAACGTATTTTTTTGCAGAACTTTTATTATTTAAGGCCTTAGTCCTGCAGTCTAATTTATTCACGTACAATGAAAATTCTCTTTAGTGATCATGCCAGTGTTCTTTGCAAAGAGGGCCAGATAACGCAGGAAATGCAGATACTACTATGAACAGCAGAGTTTTGGGCTCACAGCTGGGACTTAATTTTTAAAGGACCTTGACTTGCATGAAACCAAAGCTTTCAGACATAGCCAGCATTTGTTCATTAACAGACTGTTTATGTTACTTGAGAATATCATGTACGGTCTTCCCTCCAAGGAGTTAACAGTGCTTTTGTGAACAAAACGCTTGAGACAACACAGCATTTCACTCCATCACATTAGAGGTGCAGCAATCATAGGAGCAGCAAGATCAAACAAAGCATCCAATTTAATTCTCCCATTCTTTTTCCCTGTACTTCAGGTATACTGCAGCTTCTAAGACATCTGTGAGGTTATGAATCAACACAGATAATCCTATCCTTCACATGTGTAGACACGTTCTTGGTAACAGAGTGGCAAATCAGTGCAAATGAATCCATTGATCCCTTTCACAATTCAGCCACAAATCAATTTAGTGTAAGATTTATGTGATGTTGAGAGCAGCAGTTGTAGCTTGAGCAATGATACAATTAGGGATGCTCTAAGTGTTTGGGGGAAAATGAAAGAATAGTGTTTCTCTTAACGAACAATAAAAATGTACCAATGGAGCAATAATATTTTTTATTGTCTGCATAGTTCCAGTGACCTAACTATTTTATCCATAAATGGTCTTTAAGCTCTAGTAGTTTGCAATAAAAACAATCATAACTGCAATGGGCCATGTCATCTCTAGAAACAGAGGAGATCTTTCTCATTAAAACACACACATGGTGCAGTTTAAAACTTCTAACATTATAGAGGCAAAGGCAATTTAACAATATTGTAAGAAGAGGTGATACAAGAGGAACTTCTTTCCAAGCAACAAAGCACCGCTGCCATAAGCAGGAGATGACACTCTAGCAAACAGTTATGAGATAAAAGGAAACTAAACACTAATACATGTGTAGTGATCTCATGAGGCTCCACCCTGAGTACTGCGTTCAGCTCTGGAGTCCCCAGCACAGGAAGGCTGTCAACCTTTTGGAGCAAGTCCAGAGGAGGGCCAGAAAGATGATAGTGGGATGGAGCACAACTCCTGCAAGGCAAATCTAAGAGAAATGGGATTGCTCACTCAGGAAAAAAGGCAGCTTTGGAGTGACCTAGTAGTGGTGTTCCAAGAATGGAAATGGCCTACCAGAATGAAGCTACTAGAAAGATGGAGAGGAACTTTTAACAAGAGCATATAGTGACAGAACAAGGGGGAATGACTTCAAACTAAAAGACACTAGGTTCAGATGAGATATTATGAAGGGATTCTTTACTGTCAGGGTGGTGAGGGACTTGGAATAGATTGTCCAGAGAAGTTTTGGATATCTCATCTCTGAAAATGTTCAAAGCCCAGTTGGACAGGAAAACTGGTCTAGTAAAAGATGTTCCTGCCCTGGCAGAGGGGTTGTAACTAGATGATCTTTAAGGTCCCTTCTAACCCAAGCCATTACATGATTCTGTAGTTTATCAATGCAGGTATACTTTCATTTGTCCTGCCACTTAGCTCTGTAGAAATAAGGGTAAGTTCAGAGTTATCCTGCATTCTTGGAAATTGATATATCAAAATATTTCCACTGCAGGAGAAAGGCACATGGTTCCTGCTTCTTTCTGTTTACCCTATTAGTTATTCAAATCCCACATTTCCTTTGACCAGATCAGAATTGTTCAAAGCTTTGTATATTGAGACACACAGAGGCTCATTAACCCTTACTGTGATCGCACAAGCACCACCACTCTCACTGTTACCAGTCCAAAGCCAGTGTAAAATAAGCAGGATTCACCTTCCACACCTTCCACATTACAGATGTATTTCAGGTTGACTTCTCATTTATTGGACTTGCAATCAACGAATTGTGTTTTTGAAATATTAGAAAACAGGTCCAGACATCTTGTTACCCTAGCAAAATATTGCCTAGTGAAGGAATACACTTGTCAATTGTTTCTGCACAGACATTTCAAGAGTCTTCATGTAAACCAGAGGGGTCTTGGTAGCCCAGTGTTCACAAGCATTCCACTCAGCACCTTGGGTATTTTCATCTAAATTTTACTATTAACTTAAAATTATACTTTGAGTAAAATGTATTAAGTACCTTAGACATTTTGACCTTGTTTTGGTATACACCTTCCCTCTTTGCTTTTCTGACCAACATTATCATAATGTTTTCAAGATAATTTGTAAAATATCACTTCCTATCAGTAGTTTGAAAGATGAATTATTTTCTAGGAAGAACAGAAAAATAAATATAGAGGATACATTTGAATAGTTTTCAGCAAACTGTGTGCCAGATTTCAAGGCAGTGAAACAGCTACTTTTATAGACTCATCCTTCCTTAAAATGTACAAAGTCCATAAAAACAGAAAAATTACATCACATTCTGCTGATCATTCTCTCACTGTTTCCTGCATTTTCATATTCACATGTCTATGAAAAATAGCATATGAAATAAGAAAACATATTTGTCCATTCACCATGAATCTTCTCAGGTTAAATACACACCTCTCTCTGCCAGCATTAGGGAAAAAAGTCTTATAACTAGCAACAGCAAGTAAAAAGAAGTCTGACAGAACTTATTTTTGTCTTGATTACAACCTTCCAGTATACATCTATAATACAATAGTCCATCTGCTTATGCCTGGGAGAGTTTCATGTTACCTTTCCCCATTTTCTGGTGAACTTTGGTTAAGACTTGAAACACTGCAACTTCCTCATCAATCTCTATACAAGCCAAAGAGTTCCTACAAGAAGCATCCAGTTTAGGAAGAGCTTTTAAAACTGTTATCCAGAACAGCAATACCTGTGCTTATTTGCCAAAAAAGCATGATGTGCCAAGGTTAGCAAATTCCAGTCTCCCTTGAAGATGAGTTAAAATTTACTGTCCAAGTTATCCAGCACCATAAATTATCACTCAATATAGTGAGAAATCCTGTACAGAGCCATCACTACTTACTCACTGCTAATTTTCACACGCAGCCCTCATACACCAGAGCAGCCCAAATGTTCCCTTAAGCTGCTCTCAGGGATGCAAGACAGCCAGCCCCAATCCTGCCCAGCCCCTGGTGAGGGGGTGTGTGAGGATAGCCTCCAAAGGGAAAGGAGCTGCAGCAGCAATGCAGGAGGTCCTCCCTGAAGAAGCTTTTACTCTAGGGAGGATCCTAGCTAGCTGCTTCATTTCCACTTCAGCCCCTAGCAGCAGCAAGAGAGGTTGGAGGCAATCAAATACCTTCCCATGAGGTGCACTGGCCTGTGCAATAACATCATGGCATTGAAGATGTTATTGGACTTTTTCACAAGTACTTTTGATTTCCAGAATGTTTTAACAACTGGAAGCATAAAGTTAATATGCTGAAAGAAATTACATGGATATAACTTGTGCAAATGTATAATTTTACTGTACTGTCAGCCTTGCTTATGTCTTCTAGGTTTTTTAGTGGTGTTTGTTTGACTGACATGCATTGCATTAATTATTCAAAAGGTAATATTTAGACTGCATTGTCTCATACAAACCATTCTGCAAAAGTTGAGCAAAGTGCTTTTAAAAAGTACTATTTTGTTCGAATTTCATGCTTTTATTAGAGATGATCAGAAATTCATATAGTGTACCTGAATCTCTGTTTGAAAGGCGACCAAAAAAAAAAGTCTCATGTAACAAATTATCCTTCAGTGGGTGAATAATTCAAATGGCTCAGACCTCTGGACACCTACATAGGAATCCACATTGTTTAAGTTTTATTCCTATGGATTTACATTTTTGGAAGAAGAAACTAGGAAAGAGGTTACTTTTCCACTAAAACCAGTATTGACTATAACAATGCTAAAAGATTGAAATCTGAACAGCATCTCAAATCTGAAGCACTACAAAAAAGAATAAACTGTACCAGAACAGGCAAAATGAAGTACAGGAGAAAAAGGCAGTCTTGTATTTAAAAAATACTAAGCTAGAATACTCTTTACTACATCTTGTTAGTGTTTCTAGTAAAATATTATACATACCTAATGGTTTTCTATGATAGAGTAACTACATCAGTGGATAAGGGAAGGACTATAGATGTTATGTATCTGGACTTCTGTAAAGCTTTTGATATGGTACCCCACAGCATCCTCCTCTCGAAATTGGAGAGTGATGGATTCAACAGGTGGATTAAGAATTCATTGGATGGTTTTATCCATAGGGTAGTGGTCAATGATTCAGAGTCCCAATGGGCATCAGTGATGAGCGGTGTCTCTCAGGGGTACATATTGGGACTAGTGCTATTTAATATCTTCATTAATGACATACATGAAGGGCTTGAGTGCTCCCTTAGCAAGTTTGCAGTTGACAACAAGCTGTGAGAGAGTGAGAGACAATAAGAGACACCTTTTACCCTGCACCCTCCCTCCTTCTTACATCCAACCTGCTCTCCCGCAGCGGTCAAGGGAAAAGGCGAGATGGGGGGGGAGGTGTTGCTGTGGTCAGCTGCTGTTCTCAGCCGCTGCTTGGGGAGAAGAGTCCTTCCAGCCACATTCCATGGGGTCCATCCCCCACAGGATACAGTTCCTCTCACAAACTGCTCCGGCGAGAGTCCATCCCATGGGCAGCAGCCCTTCACCCACAGCTGCCATATGGCTCACATTCCACAGGGTGCAGTCCCTCAGGCACAGGCTGCTCCAGCGTGGGCCCCACAGGCCACGCGTCCTAACAGGAGAATCCTACTCCAGCATGGGCTTCTCTCCCTATGGGCTACAGTCCCCTGCCAGGACCCGGCTCTACCTTGGGTCTCCCATGGGCTACAGCCTTCCCCCAACATCCACCTGCTC
>VXBA01006027.1:106624-198595 GCA_013399895.1 Serilophus lunatus
CCCCCACTGCTACCAAAACCCGGCCACAGAGAAACCAATACACACCCCTTCTTCCGAGATTTTGCCATGAGGCAAAAAATGCCACGTGGGTGCTCTTGCCAGGAGGAGAGGGGCTGCTTCTGGTGCCCTGCCAGCACCGGGGATGCCCAGGGCCCGGAGGCCGCACCTACGGGCTTCCCTCCCCGCCACAGGACTACCCCGAGCAGCAGCGCTGGCCCGGGGCCAGCCCCACCCTGCACACTGTCTGCCGCCGCTGCCAGGCTGTGGCCCCGCCCCCACGGCCGTCAGCCCGGCTGCGGGGCCGGCTGCTGCTCCCAGGGACAATACCCATGCTGTCAGCGTGGTTGCCGGGCTGTGGGGGCCCTAGGAGGCGAACCAGGGGACGCCTGGGTCAGACCAGGGCCAGTCCACCACCCCGTGCCACCCAGGGACAGACTCAGGATGGCCTTGGGGGGTGCCCTGCGTCCAGGCACGGGCTGCACCGGGACAGCCCCCGCTGGCACTCTGGGACAGTCCCAGCGCAGCCCCAGGGGACCCCGCGGCCAGGCATGGCCCCAGCCTGGGCCAGCCCGCAGGTACCTGGAAGCATGGCTCCGGGGAGAAGCCCCACCCGGCCTCAGGGGGTGCCCCGCGGCCCGGCATGGCCTGGGGGGCCTGCATGGCTCAGATAAACACCCACCCCCTGGCACAGCTGCTGCTGCAGGGGGCCCCACGTTAAGGCATGGTCCCAAGGTCACTCCCTGAAACCACCCAAGGAGGTGGTTTCACCATCCAAGACTGGCTGTTTCCCTTCTCAGGAAAAAAAGTTTAAACTTCTACTTAAAAGGCAAAACCTGTTTTTGCTAACCCACTACATACAACAGGTTTGAGAAGTGGGTCCATGGGAATTTCATGAGGTTTAAGAAGACCAAGGGCAAGGTGCTGCACCTGGATTGGGGCAACAGCTAGTGTCAATGCAGGCTGGTGGATAAACAGCTGGAGAGCAGCCTGATCAAGACCACTTGAGGGTGCTGGTGGATGAGGGGCAAATGAGCGCTGTCCATGGATTTAATGCAATGATAAGTCTCCTATGGTATGGGCGTTCTCATAACACTGTTGTCCAGACTGCTACTTTTTTAATGCTGCTGTTAAAACCAGACATCTAGATCCTTTTCTTCATTTTTAATAGCTTGCAGCTCAGAAAATCTTCTCACTGAGTCAGAAAAATAGGATAATACCTGAGTTAGCACAACAGTAGTAAGAAGGAATCCAAAGAGCATAAACAAAGTTTTTGTTACTTTAGCTTTACCTTTGCAGGTATTAGCAAAACACTGAAAGATACAGCAGAGTGGAGTTTTGTACCAAGTTCTATAAAACTGTCAATGCAAAACAAAACAGAGCTATTCCAGTGACAGTGCTATTCCAGCAAGTTAATTGCATCCAAAATATCAGTAAATTCAATGCATCCTCAAGAACCCTCATTCTGCACTTGCTGTCTTGCTTCCCTGAAGAAATTACCTGAATTTAGCACCAAGTTTAGCTGACTTTAATGTAAATGTCCACAACACACGTGGCACCTGAGTCCTACCAGTGCTGTATTGCCACAGCAACATAGCGCTCTGCACATGGTGTTCCCATTTCTGAGGGCATGTACCAGGAACCTGAGTGAGCCACACAGGAATTGTTTTTGTATTGAATCATGAGACTGCTTCTCTGCCTTTTTGTGGCCCTCTGTGGGTGTGTTTCTAGCCTGCCAACACAACAAATTAAAACATTTCTGATTGCACATGCTTTTCTTCTCTGTTCTGGCTGCTGTTACGTATAAGCTACTTATTTTTTCTATGAATACAAGAGAGTTGAAGTAGAAATACTAAACAAAACTTGTTGGAGAAGCTCCCTATCCCCATAGCTGAGTCATAACAGGAGTGATCAAGTCCATGATGCAGGATGAAGGAAAAGATGAAGCAGAAGATACAGATTGAGGTCACTTCAGTTTCTTTGAGGTGGTCTGGCAGTTCACCATTGCTGTGTAGGCATGAATTAGAAAGTGTCAAATGCGGCGAGGGACAACATGTTGCTGTAGATATTAAGAAGTGCCTTTGATCAACAAGAGAACCATGGAGAACCAGGATCAAGGAGAAAGAAATCTACTGAAAGTTACTGACTGCATAGGGACTGCTTTAAGTTTCTTATATGTGTGCTGCCACAGACAATGTATTTAGGCGAGTTGCCATATTCTGACCCACTGCAACCATTCTTACATACTTGTATATGATTTTTTTAAAAAAGACATCTCATAAGTAATTATTTTTTTCTTCTCCTCACTGAGATCTAGGCTATGTGACATCTCCACCAGTAAAGCTGCTCTCTCTTCACCTCTACCAAACTGCATGTTTGTCTCTATTTTCTTATCTCTCCTACAGGCAACAATGGTAACAGACATTTCCCGCTGGTTGAGCTCATAAGTCTTGGTAGTTCTTGAGCAGTGCATGGAGAATTAGGATACCATTTTCTGGTAAGCAACAGGAATTACATGCCTGATTTCCATGTACACTGAAATGAAAATGTACTTATTAGTGTTTGCACATACAGACTTGCTGCCAAGTGTATCAGCAGTTGCTTGAGTCACAGCATCTGTTGAGTTTCTGAATCATGCTCTTAACCTTGAATATATTAAGACACTGGAAACGGCTCCAACTACTTCAACTACTGTATATTTACATACCATAGGGAGTGTGAGATATGCAACTGTCATAAATGACTCATTAAAAGAATCATACTCCTCTTCCTACCCAAGATACCTGGACCAGAACTGGAAAAAGGCTGATGCATTCAGTGGTCCCACAGTGCAAATGCAGTGTTTAAACCCCAGAGTAATCACATTTTCTTTCCCAGCTGAGTTGGGTCTGGCCAAGATGGAGTTCATTTCCCCATAGCAGACCTCACACTGCTTTGCTTTGCGCTGGTAGCTAGAAAGGTGTAGATAACCCAGTAGTGACTTGACTACTGGTGAACAGTGCTGGCACAGCATCATCACTGTCTCTCAACATTTGTCCCTCCTCACCACCTCCCGCAGTGAGGGCAAGATTCTGAGAGGGGGTACAACTAGGCCAACTGACCCAAACTAACCAAAGGAGTATTCCATACCATATGATGTCAGCTCTGATACAAAAGTTAAAAAAAGGACGAGGAAGTGGGTGCATTTATTGTCTACAATGGTTGTCTCCTGAGAAACTGTCATGCCTGCTGAAGCCCTGCTTCCCGGGAAGTGGCCAGATATATCTCACTGACAGGAAGAAGAGAATAAACTTCGTTATTTTCCTCTTCGCCTGTGCACACAAAAACTTTCACTTTTGCTTTTGTAAACTGCCTTATCTCGAACAAAGAGTAATTTTCCATCTTATTCTCTCTCTCCTCTGTCTGGCTGGGAAAGGGAGCGGTAGAGTGGCTTAGTGAGCACCTGGCATCCTGCCAAGGTCAAACCACCACATCCAAAAAAATCATACCAGTGTACATTTTTGGCTTATTCATGGAAAGATTTCAAACATCTAGCTAATGCAATTTATCTGATGCTTTGCCCTATTAGCTGTGATAGGCAGGGCTTCTATTCAAAATGACCTCAAGAGGTTGAAGAGGAGGGCTGACAACAGCCTTTGGAAGTAATGCAAAGGCAAATGCAAAATCCTGCTCTGTGGGAGTGACAGTGTGGACTGGGAATCAATTGTCTAAAGAGTGACTTCGCAGAAAAGGACATGCAGGCCTCACAGACAGCAAGCTGAACATAAACAAGCAATGTGCATTTGTCCAATTAGATATTAAGAGATTTTTACACCATAATGTTGCTCAAGAGCAAGTCCTTATTGCCCTCAAAAGCTGTGGAATTTTTGTCTAAATTTATTCAAAATACAGAAGACCTGCTCTAAGCCGAACATGCTTTGAGCAGGGTAAGATGATGTCCACCCAGTTGATATCCAGAGGTGACTTCCAATTTGAATTAAGTGGTGATTCCGTTATTTCTCCCCAATGACTATACAGTTTAAATACCTTACGATTTCCTATTTACAACAAAACAACTATGCCCCTGTCTTCCACTGTACGCCCACTAAACTCCTACTAACAATAAAAAAATTCTTAAAACCAACATGGCTTATGATTATAAACCAGATGAATGTACTCAAACCTCTGTGTTGTTGTCAAGATCTGGACACAGAGCAGACTTTCACTGCTACCTCCAGTAACAGCCAACAGCAGATGCTTGGGAAAATAGCAAGTTCTGACTTGGATTTAACACTGGTCCAAACAAATGGCTGGAATGTGTCCCACATCATTACTGAACTCCTATACAGGAATGACTCAAAGCTTAAGAAGAAACTACATCAAAGTGATGCCAAATCTTCAGTATCATGTAATTCATTAAAATCAGCTAGGTGTCGTGGTTTGAACCACTACACCACTAGGGGGCACACAACAATGATGAAAGACTAAATAGAAATGCAACAGCAAACACAGGTTTATTTTTCTAGTGCACTAAAGATCTTGTAGAATTCACTAGGCACTGAACAAAATACACACAATATAACACCCGACAATGTCACACAATAAAACAAAAAAACCCAAACTGCTCCTCGAAGCTGGCTGGTCAGTCGGCTGAGAAGCAGGGGAAGGATGGGGAAGCCACCTCACAGATGGTACTCTCCTGGCCCTCAAAGCCCCTGCAAAATAAAGAAGGTGAAAGGCACCCCTCTCAAGGACACCCACAGGGGAAAGCTATCACTTGTGGTTTGTGGAGTGGTCTCAGGGTGCTACCACTGGAGCTCCAATGATACCACATTGCTGCCCGTGCTGATGGAGGTGAGTGGAAGCAAGCCACACGGTCCGGGAGCCGGGAGGAGGGGAGCTGTGCCTCTCTCTCTCTCAGATCAGGAGGAAGCCAAAAGAGAGAGGACTTCCGTGTTCAGGCTTTTTATGCCCTGGAAGTCCCGCGGGAATTCGGCATCTTCTTCCCGGCCAGGCTATCCTCTGATTGGCTGATGGTGTTGGGCTCCTCCTTTCTTTCAGGATCTTCACTCCAGCCAAAATGGTGGTTCCAGCCGAAATGCCACGCAGTCAGGGCCCAGGGGCTGGTGGCCATCATTGCTGCCGACCGTGTGGGTACTCCTGGGGACACCAGCGTCACCCGTGGAGCACTCACCGTTCACAAGGACCCCCAAGAAGGGTCCCCAAGGCCGGCAGCGCCACTCACGGGCCAGCTGGAGTGGCTGCCGTCACTGTGCAGTCAGTGCCAGCACAACGCCAGCACAGGGCACGCGCTGCCACCCCAGGGACCCTGCGGGACGGATCTCTGGGCCAGTGGGACCACAGGAGCTGCCTGCGGGCCAGAGAGGGCAGTGGGTGCAGCTGCACATTGCGCAACCAGCGGGGAGGCACCACCACCATCCCCCAAAAGCCGGGGAGCAGCAGCACTGATGGCAGCCCACCACATGGGGCCGGCAGGGTGGCGGGAGCCTGCAGTGCCCGCCGCTGCTCCATTCTGCTCGCCACCGTGAGCTGGGAGCCGTCACTGCCACCAGCAGAGAGACGCCGCGTGCAGGCAAGACCGAGTACCGCTGCCCACCCGCATGATGCCGCCTCTCCACCACCAATGCTGAGTGCTCGGTCCCCCACCACAGCTATGGTGTGTGCGGAGGGGAGACAGCTCTGTGTCACTCCACCGCCACCACTTCCCGGCCCTTACCCAGGATGCAGAGAGCGAAAGCAGGGAGGAACCTCCACAGATTCCCGAGGTTTTGGCTTTCCTTCAGGTTTCTAAAAGAACCGGTTTTATCTCTTAATAATCAAAACATTTCCCTCCTTCCCCTAAAAAAACCCATTTCCAAGCCCATAACACTAGGACACTGAGTGAAGTGGTTTCTGGTAGAAGGACCAGACAACCATCTCTGAATTTCATCCTTCAGTAACTATATCTCAGAGGTTTATTTAAAAAAATAGGTGAATCAGGATAACTGTTCCAATAAACAACTTCTCTATGTCTAGCAATCAGTTTCAACAACTTCCTCAACCAGAAGTCACATCTGAATCACTGTGTAGAAAAAGGCAACCGACACATAATATCTTCTTAGTTACTTTTTTAGTGTACTTGTTCTTATAGCTCCTAAGAAATGCCATGTCAAAGAATTCCATAGTAAAATTGCACACCAGGCAAGAAAGTATCTTCTTCTTGCTCCAGTGTAAGAAGTTCTGGTTGAGGATTTTGTCAGGTGCTCTGGGGGTTTTGTACTCTGACGACAAAACACATGCAAAGGGCTATGTGATGATTCAGCTCCACATGTCTCTCCATGTCTCTTGGTCCCTTCAGCACAGTATGCCTCACAGTGTCACACACACTTTCTCTTATCCAACATATTTCTAAATACAGGTCTGAGTTCGTACATTGATTAAGTATTTGACTCCATATCTGACCCAGCCTAAATGAATAGAAAAAACATGTAAGAATGCAAGATGTGATTTGAAATATTGCTAACGGGTATTGTTGGGAAAGAGCATTCCATTAAAGCATGTTGTTATCTGCAACAACAGGTGTAAGGGGAAGCCACAGAATACTCATTTTACACTCCAGCTGACTGCCTGAGGCATACCAAAATTGAACATGTGAATTCCTTATGAATTAAATATTTTCATAAATGCTATTTTGTTCTCAGAGTTGTCACTTCCTATTTTGTGTGGTGCAGGCAAATGCTACAGTTGTGGACAACAGTGTAACCTGTAGCAAGTCAATAACTGTTTTAACGTGGATTAACTTAAGAGGAAACAACATAGAAAGAGTCTTACTTTATAAATGTTTGACCTCTGTACTTGGAGAATTATGTTCTTTAGCTTCACATTATCTTTTAAAGTATAATTGGAGTACACACAAATATCTGACTACATAAAATCAAGAGCATTAGATTTAGATACAGTCTTTTCATGATTATAGACACCTTCTGGCTTAATCCCTGTGCCGAAAAAGATGATTTGTGAATTAACGTGTCATTAAGATATCTAAGTCTGTAGCCCTTAGCAAAAGAACAGACACAGCTGAAACATACATGTGTTTTTAGACATTTCTATACATCTTGGACTTTAGCCTGCAGAGTGCTATCCCAATCGTATTGTTTATTCAGCCACTATTATACCACCAGAGAGAAAGTAAATCGATACATTTTGCACATAAACTTCTGTGTTCCTTTTTTTTTTTTTTTTTTGCCACATTTTATGGTTTCTTGTTTTAATGTAAAGGGACCATGAAATAATTCCATTTAACCATGTTCCCATTTTACAGACTCCTTCAGGAGTTGGTTCATTCAAATAAAAAATTCAAGTCCGATCTTCCCATAATTGTGTTATGTTTGAACTATTTTCAAGAGTTTTACTTCCTTTATGTCCTATGAATAATTCCGGTGTTCAGAGACTTCGCAGCTGTTCAAGCTGCAGCTCATCATTAAGTGGCTCTGCCAAAATTTAGACACACAGTCATGCATGTGTGTGCACAAACACATACACAAAGTCTTGAAAAGCAGAGTGGTAAAATATGAGAAACCTAAGCAATGTAAAAAACTATTCCTAGAAAAAAAAATTGTCATGTTTGGCATGCCAAGTTAAAAAATTTGGTGTTTTAAAGAAATAATGGACATGGAGGGGGGGGAAAAAAAAAAGGAAAAAGAAAGAAAAGTCTGAGCTCTTATACAGTTAGCTCTGTTGGACTGATTTCTGCAAGACATGCTGTCTATCAGCCCCCTTCTTTCCAATGCCTCCAAACCTTACTTGAACCAATGCTTCCCACACTGGTAACAGAGACCATGGAACAACCCCACTTGTATTGGTAAAGCAGCAGAATGGGAAAGGTAGAAGTAGGCATGGTTTCTAAAGAAGATTTCAGCAGTTTAGAGACAATAAATAGCAAAAAACTTCAGTCCCTAAGTCAAGAAGCACTTCTGACTGGACTTCGCTTCCTCTGTGAGTTTACTGCAACTCATGCCTAAATTTCTGCTTTTTGAAACTTTTCATGACCATAATGTTTCCTTTTTCATTTCAGTCCCTTATTATTCTTGCATGCAAATGGCTTTTCATTCCTGATACTTCCCCAACTATCTTCCTGTGATCTACACATAAATAATGCACCCTAACAAAGATGTAAAGTCTGACTAAACTAAATTTAAAATAACAAAGACTACAAATTCAGGAAGGCAAAATCAGAAAATCTATCCAAAAGAAAATTTCAGCAGTGGAATTCCAACTGAACTTTATTCCCCTCTTATGTTTTTTAGGAACTAAACCTGGGTACAGAGCAATGCCTTACAAACTTCTAACTGCAGAATAAGTTCTCCCCAGCTCACAGTTGCTTAATGATTCTTATGTGCAAAATATTTGCAACTGTCTAATAAAAATACTAATCTGTTGATGTTAATGTCGTGCTGTCATTGTAAAACATCCAGCTTGGGAGAAACTAGAGTGTTTCACTATTATTGGAAGGCTCAGCAGAAGGATGGTTTTTAGTTTGTGAGCTACAAGTTGAATCCACAATCTTGATTTCACTATAATTAAGGAAGAAGCTAATAACTGGTAACTGATTGTTTGCTACCATGTGCTGTTCAAAAGCCTCGCTAATACTTATATAGAAACAGACTCTTGCTATTTTATCTGAAATATATATTGATGGGGAATGTCAACAATCACTCCCTTGCCATAGCAATAGATTTTTTTATTAGAATGCCAAAGAATAAACAGCATAAGAAATAGCCTTTTATTAAGTGACTTCACTGTCTTGTTCCAGACAAAAATATCTTTTAATAATGTCTGAATGGTGTCCAGCAGGAAAAATTTCAAAATCTGGTTGGAGCCTTTGCGTACTCTAGCAGTGTCAATAGGAAACTACAATAATAGTCAGTAAAATGAGAAAATTAAGTTCTGTGTGATTCACTCTTTGAAAGGAAATTTGTACCTTGAAGTTTCATAAAGGAGAAGAATTCAGTGTACAAATCAATCTCTAGCCAGAGGGAAAGAGACAGTAACTCTTCAGAAAATCTTCACACTCAGGCTAAAAACTCATGAGTTTCTGAAGTGGAGCTCCTTGAATACAGGTTGCTTTGCCTGCACAAAGAAAGTAAGTCATTTAAATGCCACACTCTAATACTACCATCTGTCACAAAGCCAGTTAAGAAGTGTCCAACTAAATTATGCTAACAATTTCTGAATGATCTTTAGCAGATGCATGTTTTACTTTGTGGAGGTGCTAAGGGCTTAAATAATGGGCAAAATCCCGCTCCTCTTACTTTCATAAATAGCTCTATTTTAAGACAAAGGAGTTATGTACTTTCTATTACTGCTTTGGACTATGAAAGTTGATTCTGTTCCATGATTTTCCGTCTATGACTGCTTTACATGGCCTTACACATATTTACATTCTGCAAATTTTTGAAATCAATTCAAGCATGGTAGATAATATACAAGATGTGAGATCTGGTTTTCACAGAATCACAGAATTGCTAGGTTGGAAGAGACCTCCAAAATCATGTTTTTGCTTTTTTCTCTTGGGAGGCTACCGCTAGCTCATCTCCATAGGTCACTGCCTATATGTTCTGCACAGTAGCTGCCTTACCTCACCTTATTGCAATAATACCTAGTAAAGAAATTAAGACCTGAGCTGTTAAAGCAAACAGCAAAATACAAGGTACATTGAAAACTATGCATACTAAATATGCAGACCTTAGGGGCCCCTCACCCATCCATCCATTTTAAAGGCATGACAACAGGGACCAGGATTGTTATAGTATCATTCTGGTATGCAGTGTTGTTTTCAATCACACTTTTCTGACCCAGATATTTTTAGTGTGGCTCTAAATGGGGAAAGCTCACGGAAACAGCCAGAAGAGGTCCTCATTCATACAGTGATGTCACGTTAACTTTTGTGCTTTTCAAATTCAGATGCAGTTGTTCTGACAGACAGCTTCTCAGGGGTTTAGAAAAGGAAGGTGGAGCAAAACAGCATGACAGCCTGTTTCCATATCAGGCAATATTTGGAAACTTCGAAAACTTTCCTGACAGGCAGTACTTAACAGGAAAAGACTGCATGGATGAGTAAAATTGGTCCACTACCAGAATTATCTTACTTGCTTTTTATTCTTGAACACTGAAGACTGCAGAGCTCTGAAAAACTTTCGTCACAAGAGGTTGCCTCTTGTCTCCTTGCCGCATTCACATGGCCCTGTTAGTGAGAGGGAGATCCCACAAAGGGAGGGCAGGTGATCCCACTCAGGTGCAGCAAACACAAAGAAAAGCATCTGGAGCAAAACATCCTTAACTCTGTGCAGCAATAGGCTCTGAAATTGCAATTGCTGCATGTGAAGGGGCATCAAGTCACTGTAGCTAAGGGGTGGGGATAAAAATCAAACATGATATTCTAGAGGGTACAGATTTTGTGTAGAGAGTGCAAATCCATTTATTCCATCTTGAAAAGCATATAGTAGATTTCCACAACAGTAGGAAAAGGGTGACAAAAATTATCAGATGTGGAGAAAACAATTTGTATGAAATGAAGAGAGGCTAAAATAATATTTTCTAATTTAGAAAGCCACTCAGATTGACAAAATCTACTTATGAAGATTTGAGTGGTAAAAATTATTCCTTATTTGTATCTCCTATATCCAGGGGACTATTTTCATGCCTCAGATTTAAATTTAAAAAGAAAAAAAAAAAAACAGAATAAAACTAAACCAAAAATCACTTGTTCTTAATTATTCTTTGAAACATACTTTCCAGGTTTGGAAAGTAATAATGTCACAATATGCCATTGAGGCCAAATTAGTAAGAGCTTACTGAAAGACTCATCCTTTGACCAGTTTCAGCAGATCCTGATAGCTGTTTGCTGGAGCCTGGAAGGGATACAGTATTTCGTCCTTATCTTCAACTCCTTGCTTAACCAAAGTGTCATGATACTAGGCTAGAAAAACCTTTGGTCTGACCAATACAACAGTTTCTTGTCTACATAGAGCAACCCACCCATATATGTTGATAAAATAGCTAAATAGCTATAAATTTGGTAGAACCTTAATGGAGCATCTCTGTCAGGTCCCATCACCTGCAAAATAGTAAATAAAAAGACATAAACAGAACATGCAGTACAGGGGTGGGTAAGGGAGAGGGAAAGGCCAATAAAACCATCACTTTTTTTGAAGATATTTTAGATACTGATTTTATTCAGCAAGTTTGTAGCTTTGCGACCTTCTGCTAAATGAAATCTGACAGTGAGAGAGAGAAAAAAAAAAAACAAACCACAACAGCAATCTTCAGGGTTTTCTATGGATTTTTTAGCGTCCAGGCTTATTTTCACTAATGACTAGCTGATCATTCATACTGCTTAAAATCATAGTAAGAGAGGGAGTTCCATTATTATTTGAAAAGAAGAGTACTTATCCATTCACACTGCATCAGGAGGGGGAGGTCTGATTTCAAGCTTATTTCACAACATTACTGGTGTTAATTAATAACATCTGAGCCCTCAAATAATGATCCATGCTGCCAGACACTTGCATCTGTTTATAAACATAACTGCTAGAATATATTCATGTATTGCACAGGCATATACTGTCTGAATACATTGTATAGTTCAAAAACGAAGAAAACATAGTAAAAAAAAAAAAAAAAAGAAGAAGCTGATAAGGGGATGAAGCTGAAAAAACCTCACTTTTAAGTGCATGAATCCAACAGACTCTTTCCAGCTGGGAAAGATAAACCTTGAAAAAAATAACCTGAGACTTCTAATTGCCCTAGATTTCGTACATTTTTCAATATCTAAGTATATAAAAGAGTATTTTTTTCTGGTGATTATTTTCTTAGATCCATTTTATAAAATCCACTCTGCTTTTCTTCCATTACTGCAAATATTGTAGTCCAAAACCTACCTATTTCAAGTTGGTTATCTGTTTTTTCAAATGCCTGCCCAATTTTTGGTTCACTATATTTAGATAACATCACTGAAATAAGAATTTTTATCTCTTCTTTGGCTCAAGTTGAGCTTCTTTTTTAATTATTCCAAGGAATTTTTCTCATAATTGAAAAGAAATTCAGGTTTTTCATCTTCCACACCTAATTCTCTATGTAACTATTCACAAGACTCTGCTTGTCTATTACCCCTGACGTGCCACCAGATAGCAGACTCAGAAAAGAATTTTCTCATGAGTCACCTGCTACTCTCTTCCCAAAGTCCTATATCAAAATTGAGGGCAATTTCCTGCAAAGCTCCCCTGACGGGTGGGCTCATTTGAAACTTGAACTGTTAATGATTTCTTTCTATCAGCCACTCAACTGCTTATTCATTTAAGTTTCTGCAGATCTGTACAAGTGTTCAAGTGGGAATATAATGGGATTTTGTTTCTTATAAGGACAATAATAGGAATTGCAGACATTTCCCTTCATGTTGGTAGGAAAACTTGGTTAGACCTGAGATTTCTCTGAAATTCTCTAAGTCCATTTTTACAGACAAAAATAGATTTGATGTCAAAGAAAACTAAATGAAACAAAACAACAAAATTAACCCACCAACCCACAACAACAAAAATAAAAATTTCTGTCTAGTAATCTACTACAAAGATTTTAATAAAATTTATGTAATATTGAAAGTGCAAAGGATGTAGAAAGAAACAATCCGAAAGGTGAAATTAGTGTCAAAATTTCTTTAAAATTAGTTCCTTTACAGTTAAAAAAACTCTAAAAATTAAGAATATCTGAATATCAATAATAAATTCCTGAAACTATTTTGAAAACAGAATGATAGCATGAAGAGAGGAAAAAGAAACTTATGGAGATTTCTTTCAAGTTGGCAAACTCAAGTTGCACATTACTTAAACGTTCCAATTATTTTTCTGCATTATATAAATGACCAATCAAGTTATGGCCATGCTTTACTTGGTTCCCTATCAGCTACTTCGTCTGTAGTAGATCAACGTTAAGCTAGCTGTTCATTCTGTAAGGTCTGATAAAGAGAAAGTCCATAGACACACGAGCGCATACATCTTACATTTAAGTGACAAGGTATCTAAAATCAAGCTTTTAGTTTAGTAAAAACTAGAGAAAAAGGCTCAGTTTATAACCCTGGAGACAATTTTACCCATGCAACACAAAACGAGTATCAGTGAGGGAAGGAATATTTGCATTCTGAAAGAACAAGAAAATTACTTCCATACAAGATAGTATGCATAAGCATTTGGATAAATTGCTTTCCCAGCTTTATGTTTCAAGTTACAATTAAGAAGATAGGGGGCAAAAGAATTTGAACATCTCTTTCAGAGTCATATCTCTTCCCAGAAGCCTCTGGAATTGTACTTCTAAAGTACCGAGATCAATTTAAATCTTGCTATGTTGTATTCTATATGTATTTGTTCAAGTAAAACAAAAAAGGATGGAAAAATTCAACTAAATGCTCTAAAAAAATTCTCTCATCATCTGTAAGAGCTTTGAAATCTCATTTTGACAAGACAGTTATTCTGTGCAAACAAACAGCATGTTGTGAAAAGAAGGAAAGCAAGGCAATGCAAAAGCTGTGTAATACCATTTCCCTTTGGTACTGCATGTTTTTTCCTGTCAACTTACATTTCATCACATTTTTCTAAATGTACTGTTTACAACAAGAAACTATGCTGGTCATACTAAGACAAAAGTGCTGTGCACATTGATGTGTCCTCATTTACTACAAGGATGCTTCATTCATTGAAACAAATCTGCTTCTTGTTTGCATTCAGGAAGACCAGCTGTTTGTCATGAATATTGAGACTTTTAATTCTGATAATACTACATTAAAACTCTACATATATGTGTTTCATTCTTAGTGCAAAAATAGCTACCAAAAACATTTGGATTATGGGAGACACCACTTACACTTCAGAAACTACACTTAAAGAGTCTGAGTGGGTGGATGTGTTATTTTAGCTAATATTATGTTTCTAGCTGGTCTTGGTATTGAAGTACTTTATAAAATTTTTCATTTAGAGTTTTTTAAGACACACATTAATAAAGTATGTCCTACTGCCTGCCATAACAGCTTTGATAGACCAGGTATGGTATAAAAAGGACGGTCAGTGATCCACATTACTTCGGAAGGTCATGCTCATTCTTCCAAACCAAGGAAGATAGTTATGGTTTTCATATACAAGGGCTACACTGGTGTCTAGTATCACACCATCCACTTTCCATACCACTGCACAAAAAATTTCTGAACTAGCATACTGATTTCTTTAACATAAAGGTAACACTTGACCAGATCTGGGTAGTTTTTCACCAAGGACTACTAAAATCAATTAGGATCAAAATTAGAAAGACATATGGTAGAGGGACAAAAAAAACCTCAAATGCTTTGGCATTTGTTAAAACTTTTATTTTGAGCTCTCAGGATCATAGATTATATTGATTCCCAAGAAAGGGTCCACTTTAAGATGTCCTCAGCAGCTATTAGTCTCACTGTTCCTAAATGTCACTGCTGATAGAGCAGCCTCCCTCAGCCAATCTTTGCCTGTACTTGGCTGTACTTTCTAACACACAGTATTTCCTGATGTCTAAAAATTTTCTAGGTCTCCAGCCTCTCTCATTACTCCTGACTGGGTTCTCTGCCACTTGCTCAGGCCTTGTCTAAAATGCATCACTCCAGCTTAGGTGACATAAAGTCTGAGTTAAAGCACTGTGACAAGTTAATGTATTTGAGCTACATATCATGCAATTTTATGCCCACCAGTATAACATGTATTATATTGTTATACAAGTTCTTTAGTGTTGTATGACATTGTGGAGTGTCCCAAAGGCTTTTGTCAGCAGATTAGACAAACCTCTGGCAAAAGTAAGCAAGGTAGCAGACACTACCCCAGTTTGGGGAAGGAGGTTGGATTAAATCCAGATCCTTCCACGCCCTTCTTTTCTTAACCACATTCCAGATACTGAAGATCTGCTGTTAATTACACCCCTGCCTTTTAGAGTGCTTGTATTCTCCCCTCATTACCTACGTAGTTAATATGAGTATTCCCTAATTCATTGCTGACACCACAGATGAAAATATTGCATATATCCAGACCCATTAACAACTCCTGGTGAACCCCACAAAATCAGTTCTTTCAATTTGATCATGAACTGCTGGTAACTACTGTGACCGTGTTTTTCCCAACCTGTCACGCATCTGCTTTGTAATAGCCACCTCTAGGCTGTGTTTCTTGGCTATTTTGGAGACTGCCGCCCGAGGCAATATCAAAAGCTTTATTAAAGACAGGTTATTTGTAAGTGCCTCTCTTCTCTATTCCATTATGTCACAGGAGATAATTAGGCTACTTTAGTATGATTTATTATTTTCAAGAGATAATTGCTTTTCTTGACAAACAGGTCACTTATTTGTATTTCTCTGGGTTCAGAAGTTAAGTTGATCACTCAGTGATTTTTTGAGCCCTCCTGCCCTCTTCCTTCTCTGCTTCTTTCCTCTTTCCTCTTTAAAAGCTATAGTTACAGTTGTCCTTTTCCATCTCCTGGAACCTCATCCACTCTCCATGCCATCTTGAAGCAGCAGGGACAGCCTCTGCTACCTCGTTAAATATTCCAGGGTGAGTTTCATCAGTCCCTGCCAATTTATAAGCATCTCTAACCTGTTTTTTCTGACACTAGTTAGAGCACTTACCCATCTGTCACCGATGTTCATTGTGTTAGCCATCTGGCCACATTTATCCTGGTTAGTGAAATTGAAGCAAAAAGGCATTTAAACACTCCAGTTTTCACAATAACCAATCATAGTTTTGTCTTCTCGTTGGGATTTGTTCAGTACTTCCTTTTCCAACAATGCAATTTCAGAATGTTTTTAGTTATCTTTATTTTTTATGTTTGTTTTGACTCCAGTAGGCCCTGGCATTTCCATTTAGTTCCTCTGTGCCATAGTAGTATTTTTTTTCTTTTTTTGGTGAGCATAATAACCCAAATTATTTAATCCATAGTAAAATTAAATTAAAAAAATAAAATTTAATCCAAACCAAATAATATTAAGGAAATAAAAGGAATTTTAGAGAAATAGATAATCCCAAAACACTGTTTTTAATAAAACAAGTTAAATAAAGAGTCCTGGTTAACATAAAAATACTTTTCATGTCTATTTGTTTGCTTTGTCAAAAATTAAACAAGTAACAAACAAACAGAAATACCAGGGTTTCCCAATGGAGCTTTTTTACAAAGAACAATGTGTTTTAGACTATGAAATGGAATTACAAGTTGTTCATCTATTCTCCAGTGCCACCAGTAACCCTGAGTCCCAGAGCCTAGAAGTTACTAATAGAGGAAAAAAAGTACATCTTCAGAAAGAAGAAAATTGTATGCCAGTTCATAAGAATTTCTCTCATACAACCTTATCAGCTGCTGTTTGCTTAGAATAAAGGAGCTTTTTCTCTACATTTGGATTTTTTTTACTAATATGTGGATTTTGTATTCTTCAGAGATCTTATTCAATGCCGCAATACAAACAACTGAGGCTGATGTCGCTGGAAGTAAGATTTTGCAACAGTGAAGCTTTGACCATAGCCAGTTTGTCAGCAAAGAGCCTTAGAAAGAAGTGTAACACCTCAAAAAACAGTGTAAGACACATTATAGACAGTTATTAAGGCCCACTAATTCCTCAGTGATTGAAAGGAAAGTATGCTTATATATAGACAGAAGACATGAAGAAAGCCTAGCGGGAAGATAAGCAGACTAAAGGAAGAATCAGAGGATTAGGAAGGTTCCTAAAGTTTGCTGAGAGTATAAATTCCAAAGCATATCTTAGCTCTAATATTAAGTATTAAGTGAAGAAAATTGTGTTAGCCTTTGCATCAGAAGACTCTTGAAATCTTTGAACATCTGGTTTTGTTTGTCCACAAGCTAGTTTCTTGATCCAACTCATCCCCTAGACTGAACAAAATCAACTTTTAAAACTATAGGTTCTAAAGTTATATTACTTTATTTTTCCTTTTTTTTTTTTTCCAAGTTTGTAATTCAAATGCACTTTTGACACGGGAACATACTAAAAGCAATGTGTTCTTATCAAATACTTAGCAAAAAACATGGGATAATTTCTTCTCTAGTATTAATAAGACATGATTCAGATGAAATTCAGAGGTAAATTCATGCCATTTTTCAGATCCACTCATATTTTCCTTTCTATTGAATAACAATCTACATCCTTCACAACTTCACAAGAATCCTCCTTTGAGCCCTGCTGCATCTCCATCGGTTTGTCCCACCAAAAGTGCAGGAAGGAAGACTCAAGTTTACTTCCCCAGAAGTCGTGCCACTCACCGTAACACCATGGCCATACAAACCCTTGGGTTTTGTCTGTCTCAGGTCAAGGCCAGTCCTCACCTGTGATCCATACTTGAACTTGGTTGCATTCAGGCCAAGTACTAGCGGATTTGGATCGCTAACTTGAATAAATAACTCTTCCATTTCTAGGAACTCACCTGGCTATTAGTGGACCTCTTGTATGACCTCAGTCACCAGATCTGGATGTGCTCTGCAATTCTAGTCTGGGTAGAGTGTGTGATGGCACCATTTTTCAGAGAGATGACAGCTCTGACCCTTTACTGTCATCCTCTGCTCCCAGCTCCCTTTCCTCATGGAGCATCCTGCTCCCTGATATCAAGAAGAAAGAAATCCTGGAAGCATTGTGCGAGCATTTTATGGTGAAACTTAAAGATAATTAAAAGAGGATCAGCAATCTACATTTCTGGGACACCTTGGCAAAATAGATGCCTCCTAGGGCAAAAAACCATAAGAAATGTGCATATACTTCATGAAGGAGCATTGCTTCTCTGTTTGGCCTAGCTCAAGAACATCAGGAAAAGCTGAGAAATTCAACTCATTCCAGGTGCTTCACAAATAAATATAGGGGCAGATCACCAGCAAAAAGGCTTAAGCAGAGAAAAAAAAAAGGGGGAAAGGAAATTGTAGATTTACCCAATGGTAAGATTAGATTTGTTCCAGCATAGCAAAAAGGACATACATCTCCCAGGCGAGCCTATTTTTGCCTCCTCACAGATTTTTCTCTAAAACATGAGAGGACATAACAGATGTATGTTACATTGAATAAATAACATACACATTTAAATCATATTTCTTTGTGTGGTGTATCAGGGAAAAGTTACCTCATTGGTAATTAGAGGGTGCAGCAGATGGTGAGGCTTGCTGTATTTGGTAAGATCCATTAAAGGAACCCAGGCTGCCAAGTGATTCTTCATTAGAACAGACCTTGTAAGGTGTACCTAGGAGCTTTTCATAAGATTCAAGAAACATTCTTTTGTACAGTAACATACTGCTAAAATCATTATTCTCACTCCTGCTGAATGGTTTTCTTTCTGGTATCAGGATTATCCTAATTACATTACATTATTCTAATTTGGTGCCCAGAGGGCACCAAACTAAGTATACATGGCCAGACACAATCTCTGTCGCTACCCAAAACAGCTTGTAAGTCAAGTAAAAGAAAGAGACATTATAATCATTGCCCATATCAAAAACAAAGGCAAAGAGGTTGTATCTTGTTAACAGGGCAACATAGATGTATAGGCAAGCTGAATCACAAATTCAGATCTCAGTCTGCTTGAACCAAATACAAGCAGATTTCTCAAGCTGTCAACTTAGCCTTTCCAGTTTCAGCTCAAGCCACGGTACTTTAATAAATCACCTCTCATAAATGACCATACTCTTCCTTGAGAAGGTTCTCTTTTTTTTTTTTTTTTAAATTAATGTCATATGTTCTTTGTACTCTGGGAGATTGTGAAAAGGTCCACACAGAGTTGTGAAATGAATGGTGGTTATTTCTTCCCATGTTCACTGCTTGGGAAAAATAAGAATTCTTGTCACAGGGTGAAAGACAGTAATTTGCCTCTATATGTGAGCCACCCAATTTATTAGGGTTTGGCCATAAACAAAGAATTTTCAATATTCCCTATGTAGCTGTCATATAAGTTCGTAGCGTTTCTCAGGGGTGATGGACACTAGAAATCAACATTAATCTTTCCTCTTTAATCTGGTCATCAGAGCCCTCTGCTAATAGCTTTGTTCTTATAATGGAAGAGGAAAAGAAATTCTACCCACTCTTAAAAATATATGAAATATACCAAGCATAGCCACCACTCAGTGAATTGGAGTCAGTACTCTTTCACTTTGCACTACAGAACTTTTCTTCAAAACACTAATTCCTTGCTTGTCTTTGCCTCAGCTTCTCCCCAAGTCATACATGCTCCTACATAAGTATTGTAGTGCTACTAGCAAACAGTAGGAAAAATCATATCGTGTCATATAATATCATATGCCCAGAACAACATTGACACTTCCAGGCACTTTGCCAGCCTCGGGGCTAGCTCCTAGGGCATAAGTATTGCTCCCTCTTTTTGCCACCTTCCCAGAAGCAGAGCCAGTGTAGATACGTTTCTCACCTGTCCTATGTCAATTGACTCCACACACAGAATTACAGAACTGACACTAGTGATGTACGCATTTCCTGCAAAGGGCCTGAACATCAGCTTAACAGACAACAGAAAGGTGTGTGTGATTATTTGCAAGAGAACTACCATAGATGCCTATAACGTCCTTGTTACAATAACTCCAAATATGTCATAGCTTCGCATACCAAAGATGCAATAACTATTTCAACTACACAAATACAGGACCCTATAGACATATACGTATGTGAAATGGTCAAAAGGCACACAAATAATGCAACAAAATAGAACAACCTCTCATAAAAAAGGATTTCTAAGCAAAATAATAATAATGTCAAGTCTTAGGTTCTAGACAGTTACTATCTAGTGAGGAACATGCCATTGCTGGATTGTTTTGCTGCCTGAATAAGGCTCATAAGTGATAATTCTGCAACTGGGCTGGACTTACTGCTAGAGAGGCCAAGGATCCTTGTTAATGCTGAAAGGAAAAGCCAAAATCTATTGAACATTTTTTTCAAATTAAAGAAATTGAAAAGTGTGTGTCCTAAAATGTCTGAAAATATAAACACTCTATGCATAGCTATATCAGCTGTACAGTATCACAGTGTCACAGTAGGTACAGTATCACACTATGTGTTATCAAGTATTCCTTGTGAAAGGAATTTCCTCGCCTACCTTGCCTAAAATTCAGGTTGAGTTTTTGTATTTTCCATGTTTCTGCTGATTTTAACATTGCTGTCTCTCCAGAGAAACTGCCAGACATAGAGACCAGGGCAATCACCACATCTAGAACTGTGAAGGAACTGCAATAAGCTCCTCGCTCATAAAAGCAGCTCTGAAAACAGACTAACATACCAAAGAAGCAGATCTGGGTTCATAAAGAACTTGCATCAAAAGTTAAAGAAAATAATTAGGAGAATTTTGTTCATTTTAGTTTGTCTCTCTGTACCAAGAAAGGGTTAGGGTTAGGGTTCTTTCTGGGGATTTTCCTATACAGTAATATGCCTCCATAAAAAAAAGAAGCCTGGTTGCTACTTACTTTGCCAAAGTAAAGGTAGACTACAGACAGTCTTCGAAATTAAGATTTTGCAGACAGTGCCAGTGTCTGCTCTGAGAAAGTTTCCCAAAGTCAGAAACTTTATGCTCAATTCTTCAAGGTGCTTTGTGTGACCTTAAGCAAACATCAATCATCTCAGCCACAGATCAGGTGGGATGTGCTGGGAGATTAGCATGTGATTAGAGCATTAAACATACAAAGCAAAACTAAAAAGTCATATGAAAATATCTTTGTATATCACCAGACAACAGCCAATGGCTGCGTTTCCTTCTCTAGGTTTTATGTTCATTGCTTTGTTTTGAGTCTACACATTGGAAAATGATCTCTTAAATAGAGAGACATAAGCCGATAAATTTTTGTTTTCAATAATCTTGGGGGTTTTTTACAATGAACAGTACAGTTTTAATCTAATGTTGATGTAAAATAGGGGGATTCAAACCTTACATGGTATCCAGGAACTTTAGAATACTACAAATGCTCATTCTTTAATTTTTTGTACATTTCTTCCCTTTGGCTTAGATCATAAAATGTTACTTTCAAGGCATTGAGATTTAGAGAGTGGAGGTTTTCTGGGAGCCTGAAGATTTTTAAATATACCAAACCAAAAGCTTAGAAGTCCACTGCAATTCAAGTTGTGAGGTCCTTAATGTGAGACTATAGAAGTGGTATATAAGACTATAAAAGTGTGTTTGGTAAGACCGTAGGTTCATTTAATCCACTGTGGTTTTTTCCACAAGTCACATATAAGAGTACTTGAGGAAAGACTTAAGAGCAGGCTAAATATTTCCAGTTTTTCCCACCCAAAAAGTTTTTGCCGAGAAAGGTGCTGAGCTAGCTGGGATTTCTACAGTTACAGTAATTCTCCATAGATTTCTCTTTCATGATCTTCTCCAGTCTCCCTGGAGACATACAGAAGCCTCTAGTATCCTCACAGAAAAACCAGTTCTGCCCTCTATGTGAAAAACAAACTCATGTTTGTCTTGATTATGGCTCCTACAACCATCGGATTTCCCAGAAGACATAATGAGCAGCAGATTCTTCTCTACCCGCTCTACACACTTCCATGCTTCACAGACCTTTGCCACAAGTAAGCCATGAATTTATACTGAACCACAATAATAATGCTCTCAGTTTTAGTCTCTGCTCTTTTCATCATATTTGTGAAAATCAGAATTGCTTTTTGACTGATACCAAGCACTGAGTTCATGTTTGCACGGAAATATGAGTCATAACCTCAAGATTTCACTCTTGGGTGATGACGGGAGCTCAGGGCCCATCTTTTTATATGCAAAATTAGGTTTGCTTTTCCCATATGGATGACTTCATATTTATCAGTTTTGAGTTTCACTTGCCTCATTTAATGAGTTTTTGTATGAGCTATCCATTACTGTCTTCCAGAATACTCTTCTTTACTACTGTAATTGTTTCTTTTTATTTAAAAGAAACATAATTTGTTTTTCAATAATAATTGAGCTAGCAGTTTCCACAATACATTATTAATTCAATAACAGAAGTAGAAGCAACACTTGGTATTTTGAATTAGATACTTCATTTGCTGAGGAACAGAGACATCCTTAGATGTTCCAAAAGTGACAAAAATTGCTAATGTTGTCTTAACGATCACAAAGAAGAAAATGCCGCATGCATTATGGCACTGTATTTTAGTTCAGAAACACAAATTTTCCAAGACTCTATTTAGGCATAACTACCTGGGAGCTGAACAAGATGTAACACTACTCCATTATCTGATATAGAATTGATGGATTTGGAATAAGCAGTTAACTAGTGACAAATGTATGGAAGCATTAAACAATAATAGCATTTACCTTATCAGGTTTTAGACTAAAGTTGAAAGTGAAAGTCTTCTCCTTGACTTGTTCCCATTCAAAAGATATAAGGAAATTTCATCAAAATAATGTTTATATTTAGGAACATAGCAAATACAATCATCTACATCAAAATAAGCCTGTTATTTTCTCTCATTTGGTTATTTGTAATAATTATTTTTCCTGTACTATACAAACTTAAGGACAGTGAGAAAAAAAACATAAAGATGATTCAGACAGAAAACAGAGTGGGAAAAACTTCAACTACCAACAAGATAATTCTTGAGTTGCTGGTTTTTGAAAGCTATATTTGTCAGTTTTGTGAATTAAATCTTCTAGTGTTAATACTCTCATTTACTTCAAACATATTAAAAACAGATTTCATTATTCCAATGGAGGGAGGCAATATCCAACTCTGTCTGTATGTCATCTTCCAAAAGAACAATATCAAGTTAACAAGTTATTTCTGCATTTACTTCAGTTGAGGCAAAATTCCACTCAAGATTGAAAAGTCTGAAAATTTTAATCTGCAGAAAAAGCTTGTATTTTATTAAATACAAATAAAACTGCAATTTTAAGAAATTTGGTGTAGCATGGAGAGAACACATACTCATGTCCTAGAGGTAGATTCCACCTGGCATTCCTGGACAGAGGACTTCTCTTTGAATCTGCTTTTGACAAGGTAACTTCAGAGATGTTTCTGCATCTAAGTCACAAGGGTCCCACTGTTATGTGGAATGTGATGACAAACTCTGTAAGCCAGCTTTTCTATTCACTCCTTGTTTTCAAATGGGCAAATAGAATAATAGTATCACAAACTATTGTCTAATAAAGGTAAGGCAAAAGTATTTGGCTTCAAGAACCAAAGAAATGTTTTTCAGCCTCATTAACCTATTGAACAGAAGGGGAGGTGTAAATAAAACCTACGTTAGTATCTTTTTTTAAAGAGTTGGATTAAAATATTTTAAATTAATACAAGTCTATCATGCAGCTGCATTCCCAGATAGTTATGAAGGTAATTGATATCAGGCATTGTATCTCAGAATTTATACTGCCAATTTATAAGAAAACTGTTTTAACAGGAAGCAAGATCATTTTCAAAAAAAAAAACAAAAACATTTATTTTGTTGAATATGAAGCCTCAGAGAGGAATTCATTACTGTCGACCTTCAGAAGAGATGTGGAGATCAGTCCTCAGCTCCTGCTATCTACAGAGTAGAAAAAGCTTTGCTCATTGCTGGGGAAAAGCCTGCTAGGCACTTTCAGTAGGAAACAGTTTTGGAGTTCTTACTGAAGTTGTCTTACTCAGCCCTGAATATCTCTTTACCTGTGGTCAGAAAAATTAGAAAGAAGAAGCTATAAAAAAACTCTCTTCCTTTAGAAGAAAAGCCAGAACAGCCTTATATGTCTGTATAACCAGATATGGGGCATCACACATCAGCTCCTGTGCTTTGATAAGGTGAGGAAGCTGCAGTCCCAAAGACAAGCAGTTGACATAGTTAATATAGGACTGGGAATGGTCTAAGAAATCCTCCCGAGAGAATGTCTACGCAATATATCCTGGCAGATAGGATCCTGTTCAGCCCACGTTCCATTATAAAAGACAATACTAATATAGATTTGAGCAGGCAAAAAATATCATTCCCTGGTGTCAGAGCTGCAAAAACACGGCCATAAGCATGTGCTTCTTTCTCTCTGAACAATGCCAAGCATCCCACAGCCAATGAAATACAGCACAGCCGTTCCCACTGTAGCAGGACACATTGTTTCTAATGCATTTGAACATGGTACCAGAAGTGGTTTACTCGCTGCTGTTTCAGATTACAAATGTCTGCACAATAATCATCCAGATGTGTCTGCACCACAGAGGAGATGACAAAGCACAAGTGCTCCTCAGGACATGTGGAAGGGAGGGAGAGCATCTGCTCCCCAGACTTGCAGACATGGATGTCGTCATGCTCAGGTGAAGCAATTAGTGACCTTCAAAAGGTTTTAATCCTTTCTAAGTTTGTTGTAGACACATAACTGACAATTAATCATGGAGAAAACAGAACAAGATGGTTAGGACAAGCCTTTTGATTTGTGAATTTGCTCGTCAAACTCTGATAAAGCCATTTAATCCTTGGTGGGGGGGAGGGGGGGGAAGAGAGAGAGAATTGGGTCCATGAAGTCATATTGATGAAAACAGAACCTCAACATTGAAAACATCCTGTGAAGTCAAACATATGACTTGTCATAGTCAGTTTGGCTTTATATGTGGCTTCCTACTGTTCTTCAAAGAAGTCAGTAAACAGACCTCAGCTACATGCAACTAAGATTTACTGAGAGTAGATGATCAAAGATGAGGGAGAGGAAAAACAAATTTGGGGAAATGCTCTCAAAGACACTGTCAAGCCCCTTCATGGTCCAAAGACTCTCCAGGGGCCAGGGAGGTTCCTTTGGGTACATCCATGGACAAGTCCTGTCAGCCAAGGCCCATCCCACCACCTCAGCCAAAACAGAGCAGCCGGAGAGCACCAGGACTGCCCCAGCTCTGGGCATTGGGCACCTGCCTGGGACAAAGGACAGGCTGGGATGTGGGAATACAGGTGCTCCTGGCTCAGGATACACAAGGCTGAGGAGGGCAGGGCTTTAAGGAGCTGGATGCCCTTCTGTGGCATCAGTGGGACACAGGCTGATGGCCATAGGGGCTGACATGAGTTCCTGGGATGTCGACAGGGTGAGGAGGCTCCAGGATGATGGACACAGACAGGTGTGGTGATTTCGGACCACTGTTTTTCCACTAGGGGCGTGCTCAACAGTGACGAGAAGACTGAACAGAATTTGAACAACAAGGAAACAGTTTATTCATCTGGAGCTCAACCAAAGAAAGCAAACAATTTAAGGGAACCCCAGACTTAACACAGAGAATACCCAACAAAAACCACTCAAAAAGGGAAAAGGGAAAAAGGGAATAAGCAAACTGCTTTTCAAAGGCCAGGCAGGCTGGCCAAGGAAAAGCAGGAGAAAGGGACAGCCGCTCCTCTCCTCTCTCTCTCTCTGGTGGTAGTCACTTCCAGCCCTTGAAGTCTCTGCAAAAACACAAAAATGAAAAGCACCCCACCCCGAACCCAGGAAAGCTACTGGGGGAAGCTTTTCATTTGCAGTTGTGTTGGCTTGGCTCTGGTGCCGATGGAGGTGGGCAGAGTCAAGCCGTGGGGCCTGGAAGTCAGGAGAAGAGGGGCCGTGCTGCTCCTCCCCAGCTCGCAGGAAGCCGAAGAGAGGGAACTTCCGTTTTTCAGGCTTTTTAAGCTCTCCAAGTCCTGCACGAATCTCACTGTCTTCTTCCAGGCTTTGCCTCTTTGGATTGGCCAGTGGTTTGGGCTCCACCCCTCTTTCCTAGATCTTCGGCTCCAGCAAAATGGCGGTTCCCACCAAAATCGCGAGCCGGCTGCTTCCCAGCACCATGTGTTTTTTTTACCAGCTGCGGGCTGGCTGCTGCCCCTCCAGGGCACCCGCCATCTGCGGGAACTCCCAAAAGGGGTCTCCGAGGCTACGGGACTGCAGGAGCCTCCCGGAGCAGCTGCTGCGCCCACACTGCTGCACAGGGGCCACTCCCGGGGCTGCTGGGACTGCAGGATCCCCCCCCNGGGGACCGCAGGATCCCCCCCCTCCAGGCTCTTTCGTAGCAGCACGGGGTCGGCGCAGCTGCTACCGACTGCCAGCCACTGGCCGCGGTGGCGGGGCACCCCCGCTGCCACTGCCCCATGCCCGTGGGCACCGGGGCATTGTCGACAAGGAACAACCAGCGGGCATCCGGGCGTGCTCCGTGCCGGTGAGAGACTCGAACTCGCAGCAGCGCGGCCACCACCATGAAGGCGCGTGTACAGTAGCAGCAGCAGCAGCAGCAGCAGCAGCGGCACCAATCTGAGCCCAGACTCACGACCGGCGCTTGCAGCCAGCCGCCCCCGGCCAGCGTCTCCCACCCGCAGCCGCGTCCACCAGCACCCGCCGCCTGTCCACTTTTCGGTGAGTCCCTGACTCGGTTCCCCCCTAACCTCAGAGGTAGGCGTGGGGGAAGGAACTTGAGCTTTTCTTAAGGGAACAAAAAAACCCCAGGATTTACAGAACCAGGGAGCCAGCGAACAGTTTAAAATGAAACCTCCCCTTTCCTCCCCCCTCCCTCTAAGAACCCCCAATATCCTCCCTCCAGAGGACCCAGCACCCCCCGCCTCCCTCTCTCAAGCCTCCACAACAGGTAGAACTGACAGTGTCTCAAGTATACAGCAGACAGAACATGCAAAGTTCTGGAACAAGTGCCTGTTCTGGGTGCCCAGCTGGCCAGGCCAGAGGTTCTTTGAAGGATGGAGGATACTTGAAGCTCGGGAGCCCCTCAGCTTCAGACTCACAGTCCAGCGGTACCATTCCCACTTTCACTTATATATGTTCTCCATCTTCAACACTTGTGCCAAATTCTTACACTCTCCATTTCGGGCTGAGGGCTGCATCATTCATTCACACATCCAAACCTCTCTCCTTCAGCTCTGCACTGATTCATTTCATCACTTCCCATGATTCAATCATCCCTCATGCTCTGTAAGAGGCCTAAAACCTGCTTTAGCTTCTAAAGTTTCTAGCTACATTCTATTCCTATTGCATACTACACTGCAATAATATCTGTGCTTTCCTTTATTGCTATTTCCAACTAACTAAGCTATATGGAAGTGTGGCAGATCACTTCCAGATCTCTTCACTTTTAGGTAGCAGAAAATGTTACTTTTCCCTGGGGCTAATTTATTTATTATCAGTTGTAGTCATTACCTCTTTCATTAGGTTTAAACTTTATATGTAAACTAGCTCATGGGTTTGTGTGCATTTTAATGCACCATTTGGCCACCAGTGACAGCCCTCAATGAGCCCCTTGAGCCAAAAGGGCTTCAGATAGTGGTAACTTTTCCATAACAAGTAATTTTTTGCAGTGAAGCTTTTGGTTGAATCATGTTCTGGAAAAAGGAAGTTGGGAATGCCTTTCTCGGTCATTTTTAAAAAGCTAGAGACACAGAAAACCTTGTCTAGGTGGAGCCAGGCTCTGGGGTTGGTGAGCATGGGGAGCCCATGGCTGACTGCAGCTGCTGATGCATGCACAGGGCTTCATCTTCTGGCCTACTGGGACCCACTCTGCCAAAATCCTCATATCTGCTAGAGCGGTAAAACAGTGCTTAAGCAAAAACAACAGCAGTGAGGCTGTGGCCTGTGTTGGGATCACTCACCTTGCTTCCAGCTCTGGAAAAGGGATGTGTCTGCTGACCCTTAAACAAGGTGTACAAGTCTGGGAGTCTTCACCACCTAGCTGGCTTGCTTGCTTACAAGAATTTTAGGGTCATTACACACAATTCCTCTGTCAGTGCTGCAAATCCCACACGGAACGGCAGATGACATTTTAAATACTCCAGAGCTGTAGCAGGCAAAGTTTATATGCATTATGAAATTTCACTGATGAACATTTTCCTAATGATGTGTTCGAAATGTAACTATAACTTTATTTTACCAGGATAATTGATCCTGTATTCCCAGTCAGTGATACACTACAACAAAGAAAAGTCCCAGTAGAACTCTCTTCTCCCTGGGTACACATTATAAATGATCCATCACAGAGAATGAGTTGCAGTCTCTTTTTAGAAATGCTCATATATTCCTTTATCTCTTCTCAAGACATGTTTTAAAGGGTTGAGGAAAGCATAAATATTTGAATCACATTAATACCCTGTGCTGTTTTGTTGCACATTGTGCTCAAGGTTCCACAAATAGGATGTAGCTGGTAACTCTGGTCTCTTTGTTGGCCTCCCACAGCACTATGGGAAATTAAAAGAAAGCTTAGCAAAGCTTGAAAAAAGTTTTCATTGTTGCCTTTAGAACATCTCTCTAAATTAAGAGCCTTTTAATTCAATTTTAATTCTGGAAGAACAAGATCTGCATTGTTCACATCTGTTCATTAAAGTAAATAAGAACGTGTTCTGGGGGAAGAATATGCAGAATTACTGTCCTTCCTGTGCCTTCAGTTACTCTACTTATTCATTACCTACTTATCAAGGCTGAGAGAGACTGAGGCAAGCTAGTACCAGCAGCAGTTATTTCACTGTGCTGGCATGACTGACTCACCAAGCCTTACCTCTTACCTGTGGCACTGGCCTTGTAGGAAAATAACTAGTAATTGGACTGTGAAAAACTATATAGCACATCACACTTATGAACAAAGAAAGATTATGTAACATTCACAGCTATAGTTTGAGAAATGCTGTTCCACACAGAAGTGCAGTACACGAATTCTTAGGGCAGTGATGAGCTAAGCCAGAGTCTCCACACTCACTGAAGCTATGTTGCCCCCAAATGAGTTTGTCCCTCAGAGGCATTCAGACACCTCTGCACCTGGGGTCTGCTATTTAAAAAATTAAATGTTTCTTTTTTCTGTCTGTTCAAGATGTCTTATTCATTCCTTTTCATTACCTGTATAAAGAAAAGGTATTTATGAACAGGTAGTTAAAGTCATTTAATTACATCTATGTTGGGAGGACAGGAAACCCTCTGTAAGACAGCAAAAATTCCGTGGCTCAATGTCCATGTCCCTTACTCTTCAGTTCTCTAGAGTCCTGGAAAAGAGTGCTGTACATTGATGCATCCTTTGCATTTCAAATTCCTTTTTCAGAACCTTTGCAGCTAAAGATAAAGGAATATAAGTGAAAACTAAGCAGAATGCTAGAGAAGTCAAAGGTTGTTTACCAGAATTTTCCCAGGGTTCTCATACATCTTGGATAAGATTTCTTTTTTCTGATGTCATACATGTCCAATTGCAATTGCATAGACAATAATTCCAGGCATAGACACAGAGGTATTACATCAGCCAGATTCCATTATCCTTTATCCTTCTGTCATAAGGATAGGCAATGTTTACATCTTACTGACAGGAGGAAAGTTAGCATGTTGCGTGACCATAACCACAACAGTCATTTTTGTCTATCCCTTGCCCCCAATTCATTACCTCTCAAGATATGATTTTAGCCCTTTGGTCATGGAGCCTATTTATTCAGATTTCCTTTCCTCACTTTTTGTGCTGTCATGTGTACGCATCAGACATACATTCCTCACAAACCCATTGCTCTGTTCAATCTGGCAAAAGAAAAAATGCCAGAACTCTTTGGGGAGATTTTGGGAATGGGTAAAAAAAGGTCACAGGCACAGCAGAGGATCAGCAAAGAGCAGAAAATCAGCACAGAGTTTGTGGTGTCAGCCTGCAATCAGATGCTTTGTCTGAGCACTCATTCATCATATATAAAGACTCCTAAGCTAATGGCATCACTCTGAAAAGACATCATAATAACATAGCAATGTCTTTTTTTGTTGTTGTTAATTAAAATAATATCTACTTATTTCCATCCTCATTTTATTTGCTTTCTTCTCCACACTGGTCCTTGTGCAAAATCAGCATTGAACTACAATGAATCTAATTTTTGACCCTACAACAATGACAAGGCACTATAACTGGTAGAGACATTTTATAAAAGCTTGCTATAATTATAATGATTGTACAAAAAGCTCTACTGAGTTAAAGAAAATGAAAAGTCAATACATATTTAAATAGCAAATTCTTCAGTTTCTGTTGAATTTCATACCTAAGGTGAAATATATCATTGTATATTGGTGCTATTCAAAATTTCTGAGGAAAAATAATTAGTAAAAATAATCATACTGAATATCAATTTAGTCTTTTGGTTTTTTATTCATCTGAAACGCACCAAATGCATTAACAAACTGTGAAGCGTGCATTTTGAGTTCAGAACAAGGTACCTTACTATTTTACATAATTTGTTTATGCTGAATCATCACACTATGTTTTGATGTATAAGAAAGTATATTAATATAGAAGATTTACTTCAGGAAAATATGAAAATATTAACTTCTACTTTACAAATATATGAAGTTTTCTTGTATATCATGGTAAACTGTAAAATAAAATGTTATTTTTATATTATATATGTTACAAACCTCTACTCATATATATGCCAGGTAAGAGAACATGACATGATACTTGATACTTGAGAAGAGCCATACACACTTGCTTTAATAACATGAATTGCAAAGAAACTGTAGACATACACTAATGTAACTATATTATTAGCTTGCCAGCCACTAAGTAGAGCTGGATTCCTGGCCATGAACTGTGGGAATGTGAAAGAAATGGGAAACCAATTCACTGGTTTTCAGCAGGAATACATAGACTTGAAAAGAGTGAACTATGCCAACTTCTTTTCAAATTCTGCCATTAGGAAAAAAGGAATAGGTGAAAGAGAATAATTTCCAAACAGAAGGAAAGTGATAGACACTGAGCTGTGCATAAAAAAGAGCAGACTTGTTAGAATTTTTAGCAGACTTTGAGAGTAGAAGATGAAAGAAACAGAACAGAAACATTTTCACACAACAAGCAATTGCCAATTCTACCTTCCTTAAACATTTGGAAGTAAAACTACGTCCTCAAAATGTCCATTTAGTAGCTTGCTTCATTTAACTTATGTTCAATGTGTCTTCATTTAGTTTTTTTCTATCAAAGCCACAGTTTCAGAAGTCTAAATGCCACTGAAGAAAAGATATTTTATAAAAAAGTTAATGCCATTAAAAATATTAACAGGATAATAAGATTTTTAAAAAATCCTAGAAAAACAGCAATCCAAAAATGTAGCCATCATCAGCCAGAAAGAAGCTTGCTGGCCTCCAAAATGTGGACAATGGTAGAGAAACAAATCCCAGTGACTAAGAAAAACTCAGTGATGTGTCCAGAGAGGCCATACCAACAGGTTAATTTTGATCTGGGACTCCTGAGGGTCCTGTCCAGCTGAAAACATGCAGAATCCCACAGATTTCCAGGGAAAGCACAGCCTGACCAACAAAGTCGTCTCACATGGAAAGAATCTTGTCCCATTCACTGCTGAGGTGTTAAAAAAACAAGCTGGGCTGTCACTTATAATCCATTCCATCAGTGCCTCTATTCCTCATTGCAGCAGTGGATGCAGATTTTTGAAGCCAGTTTTCTGAGAAATAAAAGAGAGTATTGAGGCACTTCAGTCATTTTGCTGCCAGGTCCTCACCATCCTGACTGTCCTTTCCTCTTAAAAGCATTGTTGGAGTTCCCATCGTCACAGTCTCTTCCTCCCTCTCTCATTTACTATGTTTCTCTATAATGGCAATTCCCATAAAATATCAGGAACTTAACTTCTCTATAGGAGGCAATATCTAATCTTTCATTAGTTATAAATTCCCAAATCAGTTTATAAAACTAACAAAAAATGTGTTCCCAGCAGATCAAGGATGCTGATCCTTCCCTTCTGCTCAGCACTGTGAGGCCATAGCTGGAGAACTGTGTTCAGTTCAGGGATCTTCAGTAGGAGAGAGACATGAACATACTGAAGAGAGTTCAATAAAGGGCCACAGGGATGATTGAGGCATTGGAGCATCAGATGTAGGTTGACCTGGGAGGTTATGAAGTCATCATCCTTGAAGAAGTCTAGACTTGGTCCTGAGCAACTGGCACTATGTGGCCCTGCTTAAGCAGGGAGGCTGGGAAAGATGATCTCCAGTGGTCCCTTCCATCTTCAACTATCTTCTGTGAGAGATATTTATAACAAATTCAAACATTTATTTTTTTTCCCGGATGCTGTGTTTTTGTACAGCAAAAATAGAGGAAACATACAGTCAGCAGTTCAAATATATATCTTCATTGAAAAGTTTTTCTGTGAACAGGGTGTGATTTGAAGAAAGATGAAGTCCAAGGTGTAAAAAAAATCCTCCCAAAATTATTTTGAAGTGGGAAATTGGTTAAGGAGCATGTATCTTAGAAACTATAGCAGTCAGCAATGGTACCTATTTAATGAAGAAATAAAGCAAGAGATACTAAAAACGATTACAAAAACTAGAAGACTTTGATTTGTCCATTTAAAAAAAAAAAAAATCAAGTTCCTAAATGAAAACTGAACAAGCCTCTTAAAATGTTTACCCTTTGCACATCACCAAAAATGCAGGACTGCTGGAAACCAACTCTACCCTTTGATAGTGACTCATTACAATGTGCTTCAAAGTTGTCTTGCAAGAATGTGATGCTATAATGTGACCTTCTTCCTGTTAAATAATGCCAAGACTCAAGTAAAGTGCTTGTTCAAACTTTTACATGAATCAAATTCAAGCAAATTTTCCTAATTCTGATACTATCTTACAAGAGAGAGAGAACTCATGCAACCAAGAACTTTACCATAACAGAGCTCTGTGGTCTATTGTGATACAGCCTCATTATCAGAGGACAAGATGCAAGAACTTGCATGGCAAATTCTGACATTTCCAAATCAAATATCTGACATATTCTGGAAAACAAATTCAGCTGTTTCCTACAAGGAAATATCTGATCCTCACATGCACCTTGTTCCATCTAAGATTTTTGTCTGTTCTTTTTTTAAATATCATCAAATGGCACCAGCTCACAGCCACTGTGTAAAAGCTTTAAGTCTGAAAGCCCTTTTTTCTGATGTGATTTCTCTGGACTCTGTGCAGGTTCTTTGATTTATGCCATAGAACATGAAATCTGAATCAGCATTAGTCCAAGCAAAAATCTAGTTCCTGCAAATACAGCTTTTCCAAACTAGTGAGTTAGCAACCTAAATGCACTATGGAAAAAAAAAAATAAAATTGAAAGGAAATACAAAACCTAAACTTGTTTGGGTTTTGTGTGTGTGTTTGTTTGTTTGTTTGTTTGTTTGTTTAAAAAAGAAGTCACATTATGAAGAATATCATCTTCTAAATTTACTCTGTTATGTGGAATCCTGGCCACTAGAAAAAATTAAACTTATTCAAAACTCTGCTCTCAGCAGCACTATTTTAAGAGAAAAGCTGTCCTCAGCAATCCAAATTCTAAACCATCATCTCAGGTTAGCAGCAACCAACTAGCATATCCACGGAATTAAATAGAAATTTGCATGAAGTAGTCATTATTTCTTTCATGCAGGAATATCAAAATGTACCCCACTGAAACTATCTCAAGATTACTTTCAAGTAAGATTTAATTATAACCCAAACTATGTGTTGCCCTTCTGGGACTAAACTCCGCTCCTGAAATCACTTTGCTTAAATGATGCCTTCAGAATGTCTTACTGAATCACATAACTTTTTTTTTTTATTTTTTAAACTATTTCATTGACATGTTTTAACTTGCACATTCCTATAATAATCTTTCATCCTTCTCCAGATAGCAAAGTATCAGTTTTCACATTTCATTCCTCTGGCATCTTCTTGAACAAGCCAGCTCGGTGAGTGGTGCCTATAACCCAAGTGATGTGCTACTGCCCTGAGCAGTGAAATGAGTGGGTTTGGGTAGGGAAGACAAGAGTTCTTACAGTCAGTCTATTTTGCTTGGTTTTGCCTCCTGCTGAGTGCACTCAACACAATACTGGCTCTATATACTTAAGAAAATCATGCTGGAGTACAAGAGGAATAAAATAACAAGTCTTTTGAAATATTGGAGAGTATCTGTAGCCTGCAGCAGAAGCCAGCGTCAGGTAGAGGATTTCAATGTAGTTTTTGTTCTTTTCAGTCCCTTGCCACATTTCCTTCTTCAGCTGGAAAATTCACTACAGATTCAGTACATTAATCTTTACCAAACATGTTGCCCAGGAGCAGGACAAGACTCTACTCCGTTCAGGTTTTGGCCGTCATCACTTCTCTGACCACTCACCCTAATCCAGAGGAAAAACAGTATACATTGCTGGATAAACCCCCAAAACTAGTTAGTTTAGGACATTTATCATTTATTCCTTTTAGTTTTCTTTGTATTTATATTCACAGAAGGAGTATTCAAGAAGCTTCTACACATATATTAAATTGTATAACTGCAATTTTGTTAGGCCAAAGCTGAGTGTTACCAAATCATGGCTGTAGCTAACATCTCCTTCTTGTTTGTTCTTAAATTAAAAGGTACTAGACATAAGTAAGAGGTGAAAAAGTAGCTCAGTCATCTGATATTTAAAACCCTGTGCATGCTTTGTGAGAAAGCCATTTAGCTGCTCATTTAGAGAGAACTTTTTAGAGATAATTATTCCACACACTCTGCCACATTATTCCTCCCTTAGGACTATTTAGAAAACAAGTGTTGCTGTTCTTGGTGCCAACCCTAGGGCTTCAGGAGTTATCTCAACAGAAATGAGCTGTGGTCTGTGTGCTGGAGTGTGTGAGTGGAAGGCCCATTATTTCCTAGCAGAAAATTTCAGGATGTTACTGGCATCAGCAAATGGAAAAGCAGGATATTTTTTCTTTCAGTGTTTTTCTGTTTCCATCAATGATAAGTGGGAAGTAATACAAAATGGTCAACCAGTATTTCTATTGAGAGAACACTGACTAATGACCTATTTGCTTCTACTTCCAATATACTTGTAGTTCTCCCAAAAGGTAAAGTGAATCAAAATAGCCAGACACAGATCTCCTCATCAGCAGAAAAAAAGAACAGAAGATGTGGAGTTTGAAAGCCCCAGAAGCCAGAGAAGAGAAGAGAAGAGAAGAGAAGAGAAGAGAAGAGAAGAGAAGAGAAGAGAAGAGAAGAGAGGAGTGTTGGGTAGAGATATTGAAAGAAGGGCAGGAAGTGCTAGGATCTGCACAACATGATAGAGGAGGGTGGGCAGGATAGGCTATTGATTGGGTTGAGCAGGGGGCAAGAATGCAAACCTGAAGAGAAGGTAAACTGGAGCAATTAATCATCATCATGGCTAGGCTTTGCAAACAAAGATATGACTAGGGCTCTACCCACGCTTGCTGCAAGTGCGCTGATGGCTAAAAAGGCCAATGCAGGACAGGCAAGTCCGGTTGCAAAAGGCACAGTGGAAAGTCTCCTTAGGTGGTATTGGCAAGGCACAGTTCTTTCTGTGTTGTCTTTTCTCCTCGAGACTGATTCTACATGCACTTTCAAAGGAGGCAGCAGCGTTATGGATGGTGTGTCTCTGTGTCTCTCAGTTGGAGGCCAGAGTGGACCACTGATGGCAGTCAATATGACCAACACTGAGATGTGGTTTCAAGAAGTCCTTGTATTTCCTCTTCTCTGTTGTGGCAGCCAGTGGCGAGTTCAACACAGAGCACAATCTTAGGGAGACAATGATCCTCCATCCTGGAGACGTGCCCTTCCCAGTGCAGCTGCGTCCTCAGCAGCACGGCCTCAATACTGGTGACCCCTGCCTGTTCAAGGACAGTAACATTAGTCAAATAGTCCAGTGGATGTTTAGGATTGTACGGAGGCAGCGCTGATGGAAGCGTTCGAGGAGTCGCAGGTGATGGCGGTAGATGACCCATGATTCAGACCCACATAAAAAAGTAGACAGTACAATGGCTCTGTAGACACTAATCTTTGTACTTTTCTTCAAATGTTTATTGCACCAGACTTTTTTATGGAGTTTTCCAAAGGCTCTGTATGCCTTTGCTAACCTGTTGTCTATCTCTTTGTCAATCTTACCATCTGAGGAAATGATACTTCCTAGATAGTTAAACTGCTGGACTGACTTAAGCTCTGACTTGCCTATGATGATGTGGGGATGATGGAAGACTTGCTGAAGTGCAGTTTGGTAGAGAACTTCTGTCTTTTTCAAGCTGACTTCCAGCCCAAAAAGCTCAGCAGCCTCTGCAAAGCAGGATGTTAAGTGCTGCAGAGCTGCTTCTGTGTGAGCAACGAGGGCAGCATCATCAGCAAAAAGCAGCTTATGGACAAGGTGATTTAGGGTCTTGGTGTGGGCCTTCAGTCACCTTAGGTTGAATAGGCTGCCATCGGTATGATATCGGATGTAAATGCCGTTATCTTCATCGAGGTCTGCTGTGGCCCTTTGGAGTATCGTGGTGGAGAAAACTGTAAATATATTTGGTGCGAGAACACAACCCTATTTCATACCATTAGCTGTTGGGAAGGGCTCAGAGATTGCATCACCATGTCTGACTTGGCTGCACTGATTCTCATGCAGCAGGATAATCATTTTGAAGAATTTGGGAGGACAGCCTAATCATTCCAAGATCTGCCACAGGCCTTTTCTGCTCACAGTGTCAAAGGCTTTGGTGAGGTCAACAAAAGTTACATAGAGTGCATTTTTCTGTTCCCCACTCTTCTCTTGCAGTTGTCTGAGAACAAATACCATGTCTGTGGTACTCCTATTGGCTCTGAAACCACACTGACTTTCAGGTAGAAGTGGTTCTGAGATAGCTGGTACTAGTCTGTTCAAAAGTATTTTTGCAAGGATTTTACCAGCAGTAGAGACCAAAGTGATACCTCGGTAATTTGAGAAATCTGATTTTTCTCCTTCTTGTACGGGTGATGATAACTGCGTCATGGAGATCTGGTGGTAGTTCTCCTTTTTCCTGGCAATGCACAGTGAGGTCATGAATTTTAACATGGAGTGCTTGACCTCCATGTTTCCAGACTTCAGGTGGGATTCCATCAATCCCAGCTGCCTTGCCAGTTTTTATCTGCTGTATGGCCTTAGGAGTCTCTCCCATAGTAGAAGCTCTATCCAATTCATTTTTCACCGGTTGTTGTGTAAGGTGCTAAATTGCTGAGCTTTGAACTATATGGTTGGCACTGAAGAGGGTTTGGAAATGTTTGGACCATAGGTTCAGGATGGGGGTTTTATCTGTAAGAAATATTTGGCCATCCGTGCTTAGTAGTTGGCTTTGAACATGGCGTGTGGGTCCATACACTGCTTTAGAGTCTCATTGACTCCTCTGTGGTCACCCAAATCTGCACATAGCTGAGTTTTTTTCTGCTAGGTTGATCCACCACTTGTTCTGGATGTCTCGAAATTTCTGTTGGAGCTTGCTACATGCAACATGAAAGGCTGCTTTTCTTACATGGCAAGATGGCTGAGCGAGGTGTGTTTGGTGAGCAGTTCTCTTCTTTGACAACAAATTCTGGATCTCTTGATTGTTTGCATCAAACTAGTCTTTGTTTTTCTTGGAGGAGAACCCTAAGGATTCTTCAGAAGACTGGAGGATGCTATTTTTAATATGTTGCCAAAACGCTTCAGGAGAGGGATCCATGGGACTATCTTCCAGTCTAGCTTGAAGGTTTACCTGGAAGCTGTCTCTCACTGCGGCTGTTTGAAGATTGTTAACCTGGAGCCTCCTCTGCCCCTTTTAGGTTTGGGCTTAAAGTGTAGGTTGAGTTTTGCATCACACAAGGCGGTGGTCTGTTTGACATTCTGCACTATGATGGACATCGCAAACATTTCTCTGGCGCACTAATATGTAGTCAATGAGGTGCCAGTGCTTGGATCAGGATGCATCCAGGTTGTCTTCAAGCTGTCTTTCTGCTGAAAGGTAGTTTTGGTGATGGTGAGCTGCTGCTCTGCACAAAACTCTAGCAAGAGGCATCCATTGTCATTGCAGTTCCCAACACAATGCCTGCCAAGTACTCCTTTCCAGGCTTCAGAGTTCTTTCCTACTCTGGCACTGAAGTCACCAAGGATTATGATCTTGTCATCTGCAGGAGCCTTTTGACCGAAGCAGCGCAGATCAGTGTAGAATTTGTCCTTTTCTGCAGGGTCAGCTTGGAGAGTTGGGGCATACACACTGAAGAGAACAACATGTTGCTTGTTGTGTAGTGGGAGGTGTAGGGAGATAATGTGGTCAGAATGACCTACAGGCACGTTTTCAAGCTGGGAGGTGATGGAGTTTTTAATCACAAAACTAACTCCTGAGAGGTGACTTTCGGTTTTGGGTTTGCCTGACCAATAGAGTGCGTAGCTGGCACCATGTTCTTTGCGGCTGCCTTCCTCATGGAGACGAACTTCACTGACAGCAGCAATGTCGATGTTAAGTTGTGACAGTTCATGGGCAATTAGAGCAGAACAATGCTCAGGACATCCACTATCTACAGTATCACACATGGTTCTGATGTTCCAACATGCGAGTGTCAATCTGGAATCACATCTGGAGGGAGGTGTATGCGTTTGTCTCTCTTTGTTTGCTCGACCGCATCAGAAGATGCCCGCTGGCTATGGTTAGCCAACCAGGTGGGAGGTGGAGATGAGCTTTGGTTAGACCACGTTTTCTAGGCCCCTCTCCATGTGGAGCAAGCAGTGCTCTCCTTGAGAAAGGCTGCTTGGTCATTCAGGATGTTGCCGAACAAGATTGTCATCTACAGGGTCAGTCTTGACCAATGTCCTGAACCACCTGCATGCAGACTTGGGTCTACGGCTTCTACTGCACCTTATCACCTGCCATTTTGACCCTTGTCTGTTGCTACAGGACTTTACAAATGTGGGTGTACCCTTCTAGACTACGCAATGGATTTTTTTTAGGTGAGGCTCAGTGTGTGAGGAACTGGCCCCACCCTTTACTCCTAAGATTCATCTGCCAGAGCCTAACAAGCTTGGACGGTGACAGCGAAGGCCTCAGGACGTAGGTTTAGTTAGAGTATCCTTCTCTGAGATGGATAGCCTTACAGGGCTAAATGAGCTCCATCTGCCTGGATTTGGGGTTAGAGTTGTCCTTCTCCTAGGATGATTACCAGGAGGCTAGTAAGCCATCCTACCCATGGACACACTTAGTCTGACCCTTCAGTTGAGACCTGTCTGGCATGGGAGACCCTACTGGAGGCATATGCCAACGCCAGTATAGCTCACAAACTCATAAGGGCAAGCATGCTTCTGCCCCATGACAAGGGGTGTCCATAGAGAAGACTGGAGCAATTACTACTTGATCGAATCACAGTCCTGGAAAAGCTGAAAGTGAAGTGCTATACGTAAATCCAGCTGTCAAAAGGAATGGAGCAATATGCTAGGATGGTCAGAGAAGATGGCACAGATGACAGACAGAAGTGAGAGACCAAAAAAAGGCTGTTTTCCTGTGCAAGCAGGAGGCAGGGAGATACAGAAAAGCTGTAGATTTGGATCATAACGGAGATTTGGAAATAAGAAAGCAGTGGTTTAAATCTGCCAGATGTGTTACAAAAGTATCCACCGAAAAGCACTTGCATACTTTTGCTGACTTGTGAGTGGTCAGGCTTATTTCACCCTTAACTTGTAAGATGGATATTTTAAACTTGCAGTCTGACTAAGCATTCCCAGATTTGGTCATTAAAGCAGATCATGCTTCTTAGCTGCTTGAATGCTATTACATTAAGTGGATTACTAGGAAAATAAATATGGAAGCATTTCTGTAGCCATAAGTATCTCTGAAATGTGGAGATGAGCTTTTGAAAAGTTTCCCATAATTCGAACATGCTTTATGATGTCATTGACATTGCACATTATAGGTGGTTCAAAGTAATGCTAAAATGAAAGCAATGTCAATATTATCCTCATCAAGACAAATCCTCAAAGAGACTAAGTTTTACTGTACACTAATCCAGATGTTACTCAGTTTCTTGTTAAGCCAGCTGATATTTCATCTAAGTTTGTGATAGCCTGTCTTTGTAGTGCCAGGACAGTTTTTGACTACCCTATGGTTGGCAAGTGTGTATTGCTTATTAAACAAATACTCTTTGTAAATAATTAGTACACCTGTTGCCAATATGTAGTGTATCTGTTTGGCCTTTTCGTTAGATTTTCTGGGTTATATGTGCCTCAACACCAGAAAAAACGCTGTCTAGTTGTGATTCCTGAAGCAACAAACAACAAACTCTACAGAAAAAGAAAAGTCAAGTATGTTATTGACAGATAAATTCGAGCAAAAAGTTTTTCTGAACCAAATAAGGAGGAGTGAAAACAAAAATGGTCATTGTTTTCATGATACCTTAAATATATCATCTTTGTTAACAAGTGTAATTTCCAGAGGAAGAAGTGTATGTTATTTCATTCTTATTTTGTGACCTAGACAGAGAGAAGGGAAATGAAATAGGCATACATAAACTCACTCAGCAAGTCATTATTGAAGCTTTTCAAAAGGATGACTAAAAGCAAGTTACAGCACTTTCTCTAACTGGAAACTCGCGGAAGCTTATGAAACACACAAGCTAAACAGGGGAAAGTCCTTGAGATTTGGTCCTGAGGCTTCATTTCCCCATTCATTCTGCTGCCACAGAATGTACTAAAGCTTCCTTAGTCACAATGAGTAAATAGAAGAAGAACAAAGGATTTGGGATTGATAACCAGATAATTTGTTGTATTTTTGGGATTCAGAAGAATCTTTATGTCTAAGAAGGAGTTGTTCTCTTTAGTGTGCCCTGAAAAACTGGTTGGGAGAGCTTTATTGTGTAAATTTCCATATGTTGTTTAATTTGCCCTTTTCAGAAATTCATTTGCTAGTTACATTCATTTATGTTTCAATCATTCATTCATATACTATTGAGTGTTATCATTCTCTCCCCACTGTCAAAGGATTGCCTTGTATAGCTAATGCAATCAATACTTTAGTCTGAAGGGATAAGCTCTATCTCAGACTTCCTATTGTTTTGCGGTTGATTTGATTTTATCTCAAACTACAGACATATCAAGCAGTATTTTGTCTGCTTGACAGGTCTATTGCAGAATTTTTTTTTTCCTTCTTCATTGTCTGGACTGGAATCACTATTTCTTTTCATTTCCTAATTAGTGTTCAGATGACCCAGAGTCATGTTACAAACGTGACAAGAGTTACATTTGTTTTTAACTTATCCAGGCTGTAACTAATTTAAAGTGATAATATTTGTGCCAATCAAAGACAGAGCTGATAATATTTTAGAAATAAATATTCATAATTACCTTACTGCATAAGCTGACTTCAGATGTAATTAAATTGGCTTAATTTTTAACGTATGATTCAACCTGTTTATATTGAATACTTGTAGTCAGTTGGGTTTCTAGTAAATAAGAGAAAATCAACCAAAGTGGAGCGCCACTAAAACTCTTTTGTATTAAAAATGAATAAGGAAAACAAAACAAGGAACATAACTTGATGAAAAAATTATTTAATTTTGTTCTGAAGCACATACTTTCTAAGAAAAAAATATCAGTATGCTAAGTTAGTGCTGGAGGCTGCTTTTCTGAAGCATCTTTAGAGACAATAAATGGCAGTTTCCTTTTCATAAGCATACACAGTCATTCACATTCAGTATGTCTGAATTTTGTCTAACTTGTGGGAAAACAAAATAATCACTATAAGGCTAATTTTATTTCAGTCTTCTTCAGTTCATCTTGACATGCTTGTGCCTCTCCTTGTCTTCTATCTAAAAGAACAGCATTTTATAACCATGTGCTGCAACTGTACAAAAAATTTAGGAGGAGATGCTTCAGCCATTCAAGAGAGAGATACCACCCTGTACTCCACACTTTTTAAAACGAATCAGGCCTAAGTAGTCCAAATGTTCACAAGTGATGTTTTGGCTCCAGATTTGTATGACAGATTCTTATTCTAAAAAACCTGGAAAGGATAAATGCTCAGTTGAGAGAGTTCTTTATTTGTGTTTGATAGTATTGCCATACAGTGAGGAAGGCAATTCTTTTTTGACGTACTAAATTTTCACAATTATTTTCAGATTACATTGTCAACATCTTTATCTTTCTTGATAGTCAGACCTATTATGCAACTACAATAAATTTTCTTGGTCTTTATAGTGAAATTATATATGTGTGTCTTCAAAGACGTGACAGAACTTTGTATCTCAAGGTATAACTTTAAAACAAAGATGATCACTTTAGAAGTAAGAAAGTCACAACAAATATTACTTTACTTTATATTAAAAAAGACACTTTGTTTAAAATGGCTGCAGAAAAAAAATGTTATTGGTTACATTTCACTTAGAAAATGTAACTAAAATAGAAGAAAAAATCGGAATTCTGTTTCATAGTAATTTCAATAAATAGGAAGTAAGATATGAGATAAATTTACCCACTAACTTTGCTTATTGAAAGTCCTCCAGAGATCTTTAAGAATGCCAACACTGATACGGATCCATTTTTTTGCTTCATCTGATGACATATCTCATTTTAGATAAATAAATAGGTAAATATTTATCAGTACCAAAATAAATTAATTCTTTATTTGAGAAAGGATGTGATGCTGGGGAGGGTGGAAGGGTTGGAATAACTGTTAAACACCACTCTCAATAAAGGTGTGATCAAAGCCGTTCCTATACTGCAGTCAGATTTAGCTCATAATTTCATTTGGAAATTGTATGTTTTTAGTGGAAAAAAATATATGAAAAGAAAAGGATAGAGGAAAGAGTGGAAAGGAAAAAATGACTTCTGAAAAATCAACATGTTCCTATGACATTTCAGCTTTTTGTAGCGAACCATTTGTTTTCCATTGGAATTCTTAAAAGTGATGCCAAATAAATAAATGAATAATTTTCTTTCAGGTCAAATAAGTCTGTCTAAAGGCACATTCTTAAGAGCACCTACCTGCATGTGCATTCATATTCTGGTGGCAGAACCAACCAAATTATTGTTTCTGCAATTTTAACCGCTATACACCAAGCATAAGAATGGGTGACAAAAGATGAAGAGCTTTATCATTGTGTATCCAAATATAGCTTGCCTGTATAACCTAGGATTTGCCTCCTTGCCTTAAATGTGAACAACTTTTATATCTGTTTATATCAAAGGATTTTGAGGATCCATGGATGAAAAAACTACAGAAGCACTGGCTCAGCGCAGAAATTCAGCCAAGGTGTCAGGATGGGTTAGGTCTGCACGCATCAAAGGGATATCACAGTGCAGCACAGGAGAGCATTGTCCATAGATTTTGGCGAGATTTTCTCCTTTGACATCTCTTTCCTGGCCTCCATAACCTGCAGTTAGGGACTTTTCTGATTCCAGCACGACTCTTCTCAAGGTGCAAGAAGTATGGTGCTGCTAGCTTTGATATGTATAAACTACTAAGATAAAAGGCCAGAGAAGTATGGGGATTTGTTTTAAATTAATGCAATGGAGTCTGCAGCTCCAGTTCAGTCCAAAGAGTAGCAGAACAGGAACCCCCGTGAATACAGACTGTTGGGTATGCAGGATGTATTTGGACTCTGAATGTTAAGATGGAATACACTATGTAATGGAAAAAATCCATCATTTATTGTCAAAATTAAGGGACAAGCATACAGCAGGAATTAAGGGATAAAATTTCTAGGGGACCTAAGCAAAGCTTGTTTTGTTTTAAATTGCAGTAATAAAAATGTCACAGGTGAGGAAGATAAAATTATCATTTATGTTTGGAACACAATCTGTTCAATCAAAAATTAAGATGCCTGTTCTGTTGCTGCTATTCCCATCCTTGAACCATGCTGTCCCTTTATAAATCAGCCAGAGAAAAGAAAAAAATATAGCAACATATATTATTCTTTCTTTGTCAGAATCTCTTAGCTTTATGACTATGTCAAGTCCTGCCATTTAGTATCTAGGGGTTTTATATATATTTAGTACATAAGTTTGATGCTTTTGTGTGAAACTGTTTTCATTTCGGGCTGTCTAGTATAATATCTGGAGTCATGCTTCAGTTGTTGTTGTGAATAAAGATTTACTGGGGAATGCTCAAATATGGAAAGGCTGTCATGTTGCTGTGACAAATTTAATGTGTGAAGCAATCATGTCTCTGTAAAAATAAAGATTTATGTAGATATAATATCTTCAGTTACAACACTATATTGAAAGCTATTTCAGGACAGCTGCTATGCAAAGAAACTTTTATCTCAAATGCACTTGAATACACACACTCTGAGTCACATACAGACAGATTAAGTTTTGCCCAACTTTCTCTGCCTTATTAACAAAGAAATCCAGGTGGTGTTTCTGATAATAGGCTTGAACCACTTGTGCCAAACCATAATGAAACATAAAAAGGGAGCTGGCCAGTACCAAGACTGGTTAAAGAATGCCCGAAGGTCTCATAAAGAGTTCCAGGTTTAGATCAGTGGGAATCAATCTATTAACTCTTCTGGAGTATGGATTACATATATGAGAACAATTAATTTACACCATAAATAACTCCACCTCTTGCAGAAATTATTGTTATTCTTTAGTGACTTACAAGAAAGCATACTGATGTATAGCAGTTTGAATATTCTCTGATCTAAAAGTTGTGCTGGGGGGTTTTTTTGATTAATATTTAATTACATTTGCATAATCAGACCGTATGTTCTGAACTTTAGGAATGTTTATTCATAGAGCTGATAGGGGCCTTCCATTTCTGAGCACGGGCATCTGAAGTGCACTGGTTCACAAAAGAATAACTACACTACATTAAACATCAGTTGATGTTTCTAAGAAAGCAACCCATTTCTTTTCTACAAATTGTGAAAGGTTTTTGTCTGGGGAATATATCTAGCAAGGGAAATATGCCGGAACAAAAAGGGCCTATCCACTGTAACCTGTTCTTTATCATACAGAAACTCTCTCAGCCAATTTATTGACTCTTGCTTATAGAAGATTGTTTTCCGTCACAAAAGATTGTTTTTCTTCAAATTTAGAAGACCGCTTTAGTTCATCCTTGGTTCATAATTTCAGCATTTTTGTTCCCTTAAACTGTACTTTTTAACCTCCACATTGCACAAATTTTGGTGTGTTCAATAAACTAAAACAATCAAAGTTATTACTCTTGGATCACAGTGTTGAGACCACAATGTTGCTATTGTGTCTTACCCTGGGAAATAAGAGGGTTTTCATACATTTAGTGCAGCAACAGGCACGAGACAGCTACACTTAAAACGATCACTTAAGGCTTTCAAGATGATATTACTGCTCTGCTGGGTCTGAACTTTTGAAATCAAAACATACTTAGCAGTGTCCAGATCTGATTGTGTAAAATACAAAAACAAAACAAAACAAATAAACAAAACAACAAAAAAAAACAACAAACCAAAAAACCCACAATATGTTCTGAATTCAACCACAATATAACTGCAAAAATCTCATTGGAGAATGGATAGAAAAGAAAGGGAAAAAAAAAGAGAAATAGAGAAAAAAATAGAGAAAATAATACTCTGAATAGGTTTTACTGGCCATTAAACTTGAGGTGAGCTGTTTAGAGACAGATTCTTGTGGGTGAGTGATATGCAGCTTCTCCACAGCCTGTGGCTAGAGCTGCTAATAGACCCCCAGCATACCTCTAAATCTAAAAGGCTTTACAAGAATTCCATGAGGATCCCTCACCTCTTGACTCAGAATTTTTCTCATTCTCGTACTGTATTTTCTTTTGCTAGATTGTCTATTTTAAAATCAAGCAACGTTGTTTCTGTTTAAGTGGATTGGTACTCTGGGTAGCATATGTGTAATAAAGCACCAAGAGCCTGTGGAATTATTTTAGCAACTTTGTTCAAGATAACTGAGCAAAAAAATAACTGACCAAAAAAATGATGATAATAAATCAATAGATTAAGATGTACAGTAAATTTAGCCTTACAGCTTGATAGTGATTCTCACAGAACTAGTTAAGTGGCTCCATAGGGCTCATAGCAGATTTTCTCGAAGACTTCAGAGAGGAAAAGAGAAGGTTTAACAAGCAGTCCTCGAAAAATATGACTGCTTGCTAAGGCTCTTTCCCTTCTGTTTACATCTTGTTTGCTGGGTACAGTCTTCTTCTCCTGCAATAGAGCAAATAATTTTCATGCAGACCAAGTGAAGAAAGCCTAAAATATCAACAGTCCACCCAGACCAAAAGCAGCAGGCGGTGGGTTTACATGTTCTACCTCTGGTAGAACCTTCTGTGACAATGCTGTGCATGACTGACTGGTACCATTCTGTGCCTTCCTGTCAGTTGTCATTACTGTCACTTTCTTTTTCATTCTTATTCCTGCATGTGGCATAACACTTAAAATACAGAATATTTACTAATTCCTTAGGACAGTTTCTGTCTCCTGACTTCCTTGTCTGACTCATCACTGCATCTTTCTACACTGTGATCAACTTTATCTAATTTCACCGAATTTTACTAGAAAGTGAGAGAACATTTGGCAATTCAGTTTCATATTTGGATTTTCCAGTTAAAACTGAGGGAAATTTTAAAGAAAGATTGTCTATTTAATGTTTCAGGCCATAAAGGGGGTAAAATCTATTATTCATATGTGAATTTACTCAGTTGTCTTTGCCTTTGACTATACTTATTGATTTCCACCATTATATGTATAAAGAAATAAGTATAAAAAAGTAGGATACCTAATTTTAATGAGCAGCAACTGTATGCAGTAAAGCCCAAATGGCTCATGCATGAGTCAACTCTTTTTTCATGGCTGTTGGATGGAACTTAGTAACACCTGCAGTTTCATTTGCATTCTCATATCCATTTCTACCTAAAGGGAAGGGAATGAGATTTTCCATCAAGCATCTAAGACTTGGACTGTTATACATTTAATATTTATGACATTTTTATCTGCCATATAAAAATATCTGAGGATTTCTTTCCAAACAAAAGTAAAAGGTACTTTGTAGAGAAATAACAAAGTAGTGCTAAAAGCATTCTTTGGTGTAAATCAGTATACTTTCACTAATTTGCCTACCAGGAAGGGTATTTTTACTGGTTTGACTAAAGAAGTCAAGTGCTTTAAAGCCACTAACACGAGGAGCAAGGTGAACAGTTCCAGGTTTAAATGCGTAGTCCTTTTCCACCTACTACATGTGGCCTAAGGAAAAGGGATGAAAAGCCATAAGACAAAGTACAGCAAATAAAACCAATAAAAGAAGCAGTATCTGTAGAATCATATTACATACACCTTTGAAGATCTGTAAAGCCCACTGAAAAGCAGCATTAAGCTGAGGCAGACAAAGACGCCCTCTACAAAGAGAAACAGAATAAATTTTGATCGACAGGTTTATATTAAAAAAAATTTAGTTTTACTGCCATGGGTGCAGTGAAATTGTCCAGTGTTTGTCTTTTTCAGCTTTTATGAGATAACTATGCTATAAAATGTGTCATATGAAATCTTCATAAAAAACATCTTGACATTTTATTAAAAGATCCAGATCTGGCTTTGAAAAGAAATGTAGCTTTTCGATTCACAAAAGTGTCTTCCTAGTAGCACTTATTTTGTATATACTCTTTGCTCTTGTACGACTTATTTAGCAACTTTCCATTTTTCTTTCAGGTTAATATCCATTCAACATTTTATCCACAAACATCTTGAGATAGAATAAAAATCTTCATCAATGTGTTTAATCAACACTTAACTGCTTGGTTTCTAACAGTCATGTTTGGGAACACTTTACTTGGAAAACCCTTGACAGATTCAGCAGAGTCAGTGAGGATGACAGCCAAAAGTGCTTTTTTATCAAAGCATCTGAATGAAAGGTACATTGAGATGTTCAGTGGTCTGTTTTCTACTTCTTGCCTTTCTCTTATTCTTTTAACCTTGGTGGGCAAAATTATTTCAAAACTCACTGACACTTTTTGTCCTACTGTCATTGCATTATTCCCATGGCATTAAGAAAGATCGATTTTAGCCAAAAAAAAAAAAAATCACTCATTAAGAGTTAAAAGGAGACCTGCATGGTGCCAGACTGCACCGCACCTGTCTAGCAAGAGGTTGCTGTGCAATGCTTTATAGCATCTGGCACTGGCCAGTCTGAAAAAGGATGGTGGATTAGATGGATCATGGATGTAATCCACTTTGACAAGATCTGTGTTCCTGTGCCTCAAGGAACATAATCCAATTATTCAAAGGAGCAGGCACATCATATATAAAAACACAGCCTCTTGTGTTGAGTTTTCAGCCAAAGTAATATAAATGCAGTATAAGTTGTCTTTAAAGAATGTGTTGATGAGATATGTTTCTTCGGATCTTATTTAAAAGTTTCTTTTAAACATGAATTTGTGTGTATTTCTGCCAGGATTTTTGCTAAAATGGTAGAATGGCTGAAGTATTACTCCTGCCCCCAAGACCTATATATTACAATGTTTGTTTGACCACAATTTTAATGACAAAGTTCCATTAAAGAGGAAAGCACAGATGTAAAAATTTAACTGCTACCTGATCATGGTATTTTAAAATAGCAAGCCTTCTCCGCACCTAACTCCAAAATGCTGCAGAGAATCCTTGTTGTTAAGTCAAATGTGGGAAAATAACTCTTCTATGTCATTTTTCTTTTCCATCCTTTCTTGTTTGGTGGTTTGTTTTGAGGGAGTTGTTTATTTATTTTTAATGTATGTTTTTATTGATATTGCAGTCTGACCTCACTCCTTGGTTAACGGAGGAAAATCTTTGAACAGTGAGTGCATTCTCTGTGACCTGGTATGGCATGCAGTCTGATTACAGTTTTTCATGTGGTTGGAAATAGCGAGGAGAGTGTGTGGATTCCTGCATGGCTGTAGTGCAAACGGAATCCTCAGAGTAAGCGCTGAGAATCTCTCTTAGCCTCAACCCTCAGCAAATATTCAACTAATTTATCAAATACCTTTGTGGTTGGGAAACAAGTTATTGGGAGAAAGTGGTGTGTGGTGAGAAAAAGGAAGACGGAAGAATAACAAATAATAAGAATGCATCCACTATTTTCCCTTAGAAAATGAAGTTAATAGTGAAGCATCAACCACCAGGCTCATCAGATCATCACCTAGTTTAATCCTTGCAGTTTCTTTAAGCATTTTAAATCAGCTATGGATTGGCCTTTGGCTTTAGTATCACTGGCTTTTTTTTGTCATGCTATGTCAACAATTTGTGATTTTAGAGGCATAGATTGGCAGATACTCATAACTATACCTACAAGCAGCTGAAGTTAAATTGTTTATCTCTATTCCACAGATTAAAAAGCTCTCTACACATTATTCAGCTGATTCTTTTGTACTTTCCTATACACTGCTTGCTCTTATTGCTATCTCAGAGTCAATTGAAACAAAGGAAGTCCCCTCCTACCATCAAATCCCACTTTAAAGCTCACCTTTGTCAGAAAGTTGGTGAACTGGTAGCCAACTAATAAGTCCACAACAAGGTCTGGTTTAAGAGATTCTAAACCTTTTCAGCAGCAAAGTATGCATGATTAAATAACGTGCTATGAAAAAAAGACTTGCCTACTTAGAGTGGTATGTCTTCCTCACTTCTGAGGTTTCCATTTTGTGGTTATCAGAGGTAATCACAAGTACTTATGTAACAACAGCACTGAGGGGAAAATATTTACCATAATTGAAAAGGATCTATCTTTTTTAATCTGTATAAATTCCTCTCTGCACAGGGAAAAATTTAACTTAAACAGCAAATCAGCGACTTGTTTCTGAATATCCCATGTGAGCCATTTGCCTATCCAGGCATGCACAGTTTATTACTTGCAATCTGTGGGTCACAAGTTTTTTGATTGCAGTCCCAGCAGTAATATCTAGCAATAAGGTGTTATACGAATTGTTCTAATGAATAACAGAGAAGAAATGAACCAAAACTGACTTTCATGAACCTCATTCTCTCTTGAGACACTCTTTTTAACCAATTTTAAGGCTCCCTTACCTTTATGCAAAGCATAATGTAAGCTGTCTACATAGTTATTAAGTAGACCTAACACTATGATATCATAGTGAGCTATTTTCTTCACATTTTAGTTTAACATTGTTACTAGCTTTGGCACTGTTGTAAATCGATCAAAAATACCCATAGCATTATCTGTTCACTGCCTAGGTCTTTTGGAAAAACTCACAATTAATATTGAGGTAATGCAGCTAGACAAAAGATCTGAGGTACACTGAGCCAAGCATATTTGGAGATCTCCAGAAAGTCACCTAAACAAAACCAGTAATTCTACCTACAGTGACATCGCCCTGCTTTTTCTAATAATAACATGATCACGATTACAGTTCTTTTTGCTCCATCTGCCTCATGTCATTCTTGTGTACTGAACAGAAAACTGGGATATAACAATGTGACTCAGTGTGAGGAAAAAAAATTTGGAGGCTTCTATTAATTTCTAACCTAGTCTTCCTGGTATTTCATGATTTTTTAAAGATACAATAATAGCAAACTTTTCATTGATTTGTATCTCAAATTTATTTTCATTTATAAGACTGTATTTATGCCTCTTGCAGACAAAGATTCTTAGCTTCACAAAAAAGATGGGAAAACTTCCTTTATATCACAAAAATCAAATGTCAAGCAATTAATTGATCCCACCCTTTCTCCCTAGTCTCCTTTTGCAAGTATCCATTTTACCTGAACAAGCTGATGTCATACCTGCTGGATGCTCATTTTCTAAGAAAGCCGTGGTTTGCAAAGTGATAACCCTACTTCATCCTACATGCTTCAGGCACTGTTCCTTTGTTTTTACACCTGTGTATCTGAGAGCTTATCTTCTTACAGCCTTCAGTCTTTTGTTGATCTGACAGACACTTTCAATCATTTTGTCCGAATAATTATCTAGATAAAACATATGACATAGAAGGCACGAATTTTTGCCTTGGATTGTATGTTCTTTAGACTCACTGTAATCTATCCCTTACCACTGGTAAAAATTATTTTGGGTTTCATTATAACATTGATGACTTAAATTTCATGGTGATTGATAAAGGCAATCCAGGGGTAACAGGAGATATGCTAGACAAAAAATAAGTCTCCTGCATAACTGCTATGCTCCTTTCCACAGGTTTTTATAAAAATGTTGCTTGTGGGATCCCCTCTTATTAGGTTCTTTCAGGGAAGCATGGATAGAAGTACATGCAAACTGACTGGTACGCATGCAAAAACACTAAAAGCATCAGTGCCTGTTTCATATATTGCAACCTTACATATAGTACTAAATGTACTGTACAAATCTATATACAAACACAGTTTTCCTGGTTTAGCACCCAGGAAAAGTCTCTAAGGGAATCCAGTCAGGAATAATTTGTTTGTTTTATTTTAAAACATCATTCAGTTTGTAAATCTAACTGCTAGAGGTATTCAAGGAGACCATCCTTTAGATTTCAATATTATTTTCTTGTCATTATCCATTATTTTGTCATTGCTGCTTTGTTATTCAGATAATGTATCTTATTCCTATTAAAAAGCATTGAACTTTCGACACAAACCTAATGTTACGTTTATAATCCAGGTGCAAAAAAAAATTAAACCCTTCTCAAAGTAGTTTCCTTATCTCTTTCACCATGATAAATAATAACATTATGATAAAAAGGTTCTTCAGCATTTTAACTTTTTTGCTGGAAAAGTTGTTTTTAATGCAATACATGTATACAACATTAACAATTTAAAACTAGAGTTTGATTCTTCACCCAGATTTCTCAAAGCTTTTCAGGCAAAAACTTTTGCAAGAGGAAATCTCTGCTCCTCAAGCATATCACTGCTGTATCTCAGATGTATAAAAAAGCAGGCTGGTAAGAAGTTCATTCAACAAGGAACTCACCAATAGTGGGGCAAAGAAAGTAAACATGCATGCATATGTTGGCCTTCTGAACATAAGCTGTCCTTGATCTTCCACAATGTGTGTGCCTTGTAACAAACCCTCCTGTTCACAGTTCTTATTCAGTTACAAACAACTTGCTCTTAGAGAGCTGGAAGAAGAAAACAAAATGACTGGGCAACAGAATTAAAACAGTCATTGCTGGCACCACCTGGCAAGAATAACGGAGGCTGTCACTTCGATAAGAATGCAAACTACAAAGCCATGTTCCCGGGTATGAGTATAATTACAAGAATGAAAAAGTAAAGCAGTGAGACAATTCCCAGTAACTGCAGGGTATATCGCTATGTGTCTGTGGATCCTATGCGCTACTTTTTCCATTTCCTGTGTCTTTTCCCCTCCTCCTTTCCTTTTAAAGATCTGAGGTAACTGGGTTGTAAGAGAAAAGAAATAAAGTTAAAGCTGTGTGACTAAATGAACTTGGCAGCAGTCCAAAGGAGCTGATATCAGTGTGGGGAGACAAGAGGCTCTGATGGCTGCAGGCTCTGTGGCGGCTAAGGTGGGTCATCCATCAGCTAAACAAGACAGTTTTAACGGATGGCTTATAATGAGTTCACTGCCAAAATTTTGTGGGTGGGACGAGGAAACGCTTGCGGCACTAATGCTCTGTTTTGTCTGCTGTTGGACTCAGTGTGAGCAGCAGGGGTCTGAGGGCAGTCCCCAGTCAGGCGTGACCTTCCCTAAGGTTGTGGTTGGACACACTTACTTAATTGTCAGCAGATGAAGATGATGAACAGGAGTCTCATAAATTCTCATCTTTAGTGCAGTTCCATTAATAATGTTGGCAGTAAACATCCATTCAGAGTAAAGATTAGTCCACTATAAAGCTCTTGAGAAACCTGCTCTTATGTGCATGGCCGTCGCCTGACTGGTCACAAAAAACAAGCCCAGTCTAGCCTTTCTAAATACAACAGAAAAACTTCAGTAATAAGTAAGCCACAAGGACAAGGTGTTTCTGCCAAAGAAGGTTTCCAGCTTTCACAAGCACAGTCTTACTTAAGCACGTTGACTTCGAATTTTTGAACTTGAAATAACTATGTACTGTCTTTTGTGCTTGATGAATGTGTGGCTGAATATATTGAAGTTTTAGTGAGGATATCACACTATATTAACTGTTTTTCCTGTTTTAAAGATAAACATTGTCGCAACAATGTCATTTTGATAACATTTTCATAGTCATATGTACAAAAATCACTGTGATGAGCAACTATAATTCTATGGTGACCTAACTTTTAAGTCAGTAAGAATTTTTATTGATAGTAGCTACAAAAAAGCTGCATAAAATGCAGCACACTTTCCCCTGTTTACAATACCTGTAAACCTACTAGTTCTTTTTCTAGTTTATAGAGTCTACCTCATACCAAATCTCAGATATAAATATTTTATAGCTTATCTGCAGCCTTATGAAAACAGGGAGCTAAGTAATTGATTATCTTTTTCTTCCCACTGCAAAAGAAGGATCATTTTACTCCTTAAACTGTTTTCCAAAAAGCTTATTTGCAGCAGCAATCAGTGATTTCTATGCTATACAATTTCCATAGCAACAGTGCTTATCATGAGAAACAAAAGCCTAATTGACTGAACCATGTACAGTAGCCCACAAATGCTAAAGAAAGGAGGTAATGTTGCAAGTAATTTTCTGAACCAATACATCATCTCCACAATTCCTTTTAATATTTTGAGGGAAAAGCATTGGCATATTGAAAGTTTCCCTGGTTTTGACAGGAAACAGTGCCAATAAGACAATATGGTTTTTCACACACTTTCATTTACAAGATACTTCATTTTAAAAATGGCTGTTGTTACAGTGTATGTACTAATAGAATCACCTTTTTAAAAATGTTTTTGTAGAAACTAAGATTACTTCTTGCTAATTGCTAAACTGAAAAGAAAGTAATATTAATTCCTCAGACTAAAAATTCTGCCCGTCTCTGAAGATCCTCATGCACTTCACATTATGTCTGTGTCAATTCAAGCAGAAAAAAGGGACTTCTTACATCCCTAGACCTTCTTCTAGTGTTCTTCTTGAGCACCCCGTCTTTCAACTCCCCAAGTACAGAACAAAGTTAATATGTGAGCAGGATCACCACAGTGCATGCTTTGTCCAGCCAGAAAATTACTTGACTAATTGCATGGTAAATTTATTCATTCCTGGGAGAACCAGAAGTAAAGCATTCATTTCCACTTTCTCAGTAACTTTCATGGCAATTTTTCTTGCCTGAAGGTTCAGAGACTGCTTCTGCTCTTTATAAACGAGCAGGCTGTGCATTAGGGACTAAGGATTTAGCAGGAAGAATGTTGTTAATGTGGCCAACTCAATGTGCACTGCAACTGAAAATGTGATGCTGTATTATATCTCGAGTATTAAGTCGTCATTGTTTCCACTGCTGAAATCAACAAACTGATGATTTGTTTCCACAACCACTATCCCAACTGATGTCTTTGTGCCTTGATATGGGCTTCCAATGCATGATCTCTATGCTGTGTTCAGGGGTTTTTGCTTCACAGCAGTCGCTCTTTTTCATTTCTTTGTTTTTCCCCTATCATTGATACCAGCCACTAACTTGTTTTCAGCTGCAATCTCAGAGGGAAGAGACCAGCTGCTTCCTTGCCCATCAATCCTCAGAGCTCCTCAATCCAGTGCCAGCAGATATAGGAAGAGACATGATGATCTCTTTCAGATGTCATGAGTTGCTCCTCTGGTCCCTCAGTTGTGGGAACAGACTGTTCCCGGGTTACAAGAGATATACACAGAGGAGGATAGGGAACTTCTCGTTTGCAATACATATCCACACAGAGCAAAGGACATCTTCTCTAAGAAAATGTGACTCAGAAGGCATAAGACATAGAAAATACTGTAGTTCATACTATACAGCAGCAGCAAAGGAACAATATTCATTCACTTTTCAGACTAGACTCACATTTAGTTTCATGGTGAAATACAAGCAAAAACAAGTTTTTCTCCTTAATGACATCTAATGGAATCGAACACCTGAAAATAACTCAGAGGGGGTAGAAGAGTTCCTTTTCCAAGCAGCCTGGAAGACTATAGTAAGATTTGTGCAGCGTTCTTCCCACATACTGAGACTGGGTTACAGAGATGTAAGGTTTGGCACCCAAGAACGTTTTACACTGCCTCTCATGTTAATCAGCAGAAAAAAACTAACACTACTTAAGTGAAAAGCAAACAGAACAAAATGAAAAGAATCATTGGTTTTGATGGTTCAGATTTTAAAACAACTTTTCAGCCTCACAGGCTCCCATCTTTCATTCATATTGAAAAAGTCAAATTATCTTGATTCATTTACCTGCTACTATCCTTACCTCTAGGGAAGGATTTGTTCCTTAAACAAATTTTCTGTTAAAAAAAAAATTTATATATCAAATACCCATGAAAACTATAACTTAAAATACACAGAGATTCTCAACAGCAACCATTCATGTAAGCTTCATTTTATTTATCTTTGTCTAAACTGATTGCCTCAACACATTTATTTTATGAACAGGGATGTTTGGTTTGTGGATGTCCAGCCAATGTCTAGGTCAATAGCAAAATATTTTCTGAAAACCCTGATATTTGGATTTCAAAATACCAAGACATTCAAAATTCAGTATTAATGTTCACAAACATCTCTCAGGTCACCCTTTGCCTGATGACATATCCATCAGCTTTGTGGAAAGAATACCAGAGTATTCTATTCTCTCCTTGTATTTTTAGAAATTACTTTGATGTTTCAGTGTGTCTGCAAAAGGAAGTCTGGCTTCATCAAAGGTGCCTCATTCCGTTTCTCTATGTGGTGCTCTGTGTGTTTTGAGATTCCTGGTAATTCCTTTTCCACGGCTGTATACCTGTCTGTATTTGAACAAGGTTCTTGACCATAAAGGTGTGATAACGAGTGCAGAGGATGGCATCTTAGAGTGACATTCTTGATCTCTGACAAGCTTGTGGAGGGACAAGGAGCAGTTGGTTTAGGCATAGAGCAGAGTGTGTAGGCTGCCAAGGAAGATGAGGACAAAGGGTGCAATATATGGAAGGAGGGCACAGCTTCTGCCTGCCCAGCCCCTGCAGCTCACTGAGAAAGCAACAGGAGAGGCACAGGAGGATCACTATGCCAAGATGTTCTTTAGCAGTCTTTCCATAGGTGGCTCTGCTGAAGTCAGTTCGTGGTTAGAGAGAGAGATTTTCAGCACAAGAAATATTAGAAATATTATCTAAATATTAGAAAAATGTTAGGCAAGGAGAGGAGAAGTATGAAACAACACACAGACAAAGCAGCTAAAGTAATGGCTATATAATTTGACAGTTCTCCTCAGACTTCTCTCCCTCTGAAGATCAGTAACGCAGCAAAGAAAAGAAAGAAGATTCACATCAAAATACCTTCAACATTATTGTTTTACCAAAATCTTCTCTTCCTCTTACCTACTGCACATTAAATGAGTTCCCTGAAGACCTAAGTGAAAAAGAACAAAGAGATAACCGTGGACAAGCAAGTGGGCAGAACTATTATTGATATTTCGTAAGGGCAAATGGAGACTCAAGGGTAAAGATTCTTTGTTTATTGGTTTTCAGAGAAAAAGAAAAAAAATAACAATCTGAGCCAGAACAAGCTTTCTATTATTTTGTTCTGCTTTGAGCAATACCACCTCACTGGCTTTGTGCATCTCAGGAGAAGTAAAATCAGTATTTTTTCCGATGCATATCCATGCACATGCACTGACACATGTATGTTTATATGTATGTCTCATGTACCCACAGGTGACACCACGGTGCTGGTAACTGAACAGCTATAAAGCCCTAAGGATTTGCAACCACAGTAGACAAGAAAAAGGATTAAAAGGATGAGATTTCCCTTGGGAAATTCCCAGAGCTGAAAATAGAAGAAGTTAGGAGCCCATCAGAAAGAACTATGTTATATGCTTGACCTCTTCTTACTCTCCTGTAAGAATTCATTGAGCATTAAAGACAGGATGGGGACTAGATGGACTTTCGGTTTGATCTAGTACAAGCCATTCCCTTCTAGTGATTTAATTCCACTTCCTAACTCTGTTTCTGAGACTGTGTCTGGCTCCTTACCACTAAGTGGTAAAATCTATCAAAATAGGAAATGCTGAGGCAGCCTGCCCTCTCCTAATGTTTTAGTTCATGCAATTGAAGCTTTACATGTGTAAATTTTGGCCTCAACTCTTCATATTGGTAGACGGTTGGTTAGGATTCAAGTTGCCAGTGCATAAAAAACAGTATGTTGTAGTGGCCAGCTGACAAATCAGAAGTAGCATGTGATATGCACCTTAGAGCATACTTCTTGCTTCTTTCCAATGTTCAGCATACCAAAATACCAAAAGTCAGAATTAATAAATGATCTGAGGGTCAATAGTAACTGAGTTCTTAGCAATAGCCAGAGAGACGTGTTTACTGGAATCAGTGAGGGCTTGATGAAAGAATAGGAAATGACCTCAAGCTGCTTCAGCGGAGGTTTGGGTTGGACATTGGGAAAGATATCTTCATTGAAAGAGTTGTCAAACATTGTAACTGGCTACCCAGGTAAGTGGTGGAATCACCATCTCTAGAATTGTTCAAGAAATGACCAGACATGCTACTTAGTGCTGTGGTCTAGTTGATATGGTGATGTTCAGTTGGACTCAATGATCTTGGCAATCTCTTCCAACCTTAAGGATTCTTTGATTCTGAAGGCAATTCTGCTACCCACAAGTCACTGGTTTTTCACTTTGTAATTCACTTTTTTCCCACATCGCTGTGTGATTAAGTTGTTGTCTTACTTGTAAGTTTTTACTGGAATTCCTTATCACAAGTTACAGACTTCAAACAACAAGTAAGCTGAGAAGTGATAGTAAGACAGCAGCATTCAGTTTTCCTGACCTCTGCTTCCTTTGATGTTGAGAACTGTTTTACCACAGATAACAGTGAAGCACTTTGGTTTGCTGCAGATGCCACTTCTGCTCTAACCAGGTTCCACCATTTCTTTCCTCATCCCAGCCTACATCTCTCCCTGGCTTGACTAACAGAAAATGTTTTTCAAAATATTTTCTCAAACAACACTGTCTCAGAACAATAATACTACCATCTTCACACTAACTGAAAAAACCTTGCAAGCCTGAAGAGAACATAAGTAACTGTGGGGATTTACATTGGTTTGTTTGCTTGCTTGCTTGCTTGGCTTGTTTGTTTTTCAAAATTTGCTCATTGCTTTTTTTTATCATTTGTTTTCTAGAGGAACTTACAGAGGATAAACTGAGTTTCAAGGCATGCTCTGGGTGGTAAAGTATTGGAGGCAAGGCATTGCAACTGTCTACTCAGTGCTGGATAAGGGCAATCTTAGGACAGTAGGACTAATGAGTTTGAGTGAGTCAAATGACCTTTCCTTATTTGCAAAAAACTGTTTTGTTCCTGTGATTCAGTTGATTGCTCAGTAAAGGTTGTGCAGCTTGTTTGCTGTATTTTTTACACTAGAAATTAATAAATGATGCCACAGCATTCTGCATCTACTTGGTGACCTACAGGTAAGCAATTTTAGATACCTGCCTACTATTTGACTGAAGACTTGCATTGCTGAAGCCTTTCAGCATCATCATAAGGAGTGATACATGAAGTCACTCAAGAGTGTCAATCACACCTCAAGCAGCTTGTTCCACAGATAGTTGTGGGTCCCTCAAAAAATCTGCATAGCATGACACTGTTAAAGTATAGAACTGGCTTTTGCTGAGAGGTGAGGATTTTTTGATGTTTTCTTTTGGATTATTTTATATACAAGCATGACTGCAGAACAGGGAAAAAAGGGATATATTAAACTCTATATATTCAGTATGGCTTATCTGAACAATCTCAAAAAAATTAGGAGGCAGAAAATATTTCAAAAAAGTTGCTGCCCTGTCTTCACTGTTCTTCCCAGGACAGAGGAAATATTTAAACTGTCATCTAAAACTATCCTTCAAAACACTAAGTTCAGTATTTCCCATTATGTAGAAATGTGACTTTTCTCCTTGCAGAAAAGGAAAAGAAGACTCAGGTAATATAATTTTTGGAAGCAAGTGGTTTTTAGCTAGTTTTGCCCAGAGATTTGGCCAACCTCCAGGTACATTTCTCAAGACCTTGGCACCCTGATTATTCAATGTATGCTGCCACTGTCATCTGGCCTATACGTGTAGGTGTCACTCATTAGGAAAGAAATGTATGTGGGAGATACAGACAAGTGCCCATGCAGGTCGTTGCCCTATACAAAACTGGGGTTTGGCAGTTCTGAATCTCTGTCCTGGTTAGATGCAGCTCTTTTTAGAAGTCTAAGATGAAGAGAAAGGATTTGGTCATATCTGAGGAGGTTTGACAAGCTGTAATTGCTTTCTAATCTCTTAACAATACATGCTTGAAATTATGCATATGCTAAAGTGATTTGCTGAATTTGGACGGTTGCAAATTAAGCAAATGATTTGGAAGAGTACCTCCAAAGATGAGGATATTAGCTACATAATAGTCAGGCAGTGATGGATGCCTCAAGTTCTAGTGCATGTCTCTCTCTTCTGTTTCTTACTGCTTCTCAACTAAATTTTAAAACACATTTTCAGGGTTTCAGGATGTTTTTTCTCCCCTAAATAACTTGTTCTGTAAGTCATAGCAGAAAACCCTATCATGACATGTTTATGCTATAGTGATACATATCTTTTGTTTCCCTTTCTCTTGGTTACAGAATGGGCTTTTATTTTCAGTAAAGCTGTACTCTCTTTCAGATGACGATAATGTAAATTGATATATGCCCTGAAAGGATAAATAAGGGTACTGACACATAGTAGCTGATTGACAGGAACTGTTTAAGCACTGTCACATGGCTGGCATGTCACATAGTGATCAAACTCATCTCCTGCCGGTAAAAATTATATTGATGCCTCATGCAGATTTTCTCCATAGCACCATAGCTCCATTGACAGAATTTACTATAAATCCTATGTTTAAAGAAACTGGATGAAGAAATCTACTGTGCTTGCTTGACTCTTGCTCCATATTTGTGTCAGCACTGCCTGAAGAATAACACACGCCTGTACTTGTCAACAGACATGTTTAGCAATTTATATGGAACATGCAGGGAGTGAAGTCAGTTAGACTTATCACATCAGTACATGGGCCCTTCCAAATCATTTATTGGTACCATATATCCACGATATACCCTTTTAGAAGCACTTTTTGTTACTTAAGACCTACTAGTGTGCTGAAGGTGTTTGAGGAGACACAACATTGTCATAACTCAACCTTGCAAAGGAGGAAGCAGGAACAATTTCATCTCTGTCAAAACAACCTTCTAGACCTCAGGTTAATAAAAACATAATTATGATTATTTTGAATTCATTGAATCATAGAATCGTAGAAGGGTCTGGATTGGAAGAGACCTTAAAGATCATCTATTTCCAACCCACATGCCATGGGCAGGGACACCTTCCGCTAAACTCGAAACCCCATCCAAGCTGGCTTTGAACACCTCTAGGGATGAGGCATCCACAAACTCTTTGGTCAACCTGTTCCACTGTCTCACCATCCTCTTAGTAAAGAGGATTTAACCAAAATGTACTCTCTTTCAACTTAAAGCCGTTACCCTTTGTCTATTCTTTCTTGGACCAAAACAATGTATTTTTTTAAAGTGCACTAAGTAAATGGTTTGCCTAAAATAATCCACACTCAAATTACTATTATTAAGTTTAAACTGGCTTCCTGATCATGACAAGACAAATATTTAAATACCAAGTACACACACCGTCAGTCCAGATCCATCCTGGTCATCGCTTCATTTAATATTACGACTATAATTATAATTGCACATTCTGCACTACAGGATGCTTTGCAAGTGGAACAAGTTGGGGCCACAAATACAAGGTGTGCAAAGCTACAGGTCAGTGTAGAAGAAAGGTGCCACCAACAAGCAGAAAGGGGCATTCCTACCCCAAGGATATTGTGCACATCAGCATAGATTTGGTAAGGTGGAACTGGAGAGTTGTATCCTCCCTTCATCCCCATACTCACATTATTTATAAGAGGTTTATAGTTGTTGTGGCAGGGAGGGAAATAAAGCAGCTAGACAACAGACAGAGAGGCATTTGCAGATGGGATGAAGCAGTTGAGGGTTGGTGGAGTTCAAAGACACATGGACTGTTTCAGAGGTAGTTCCCATTCCTAAACCATTGCCATTGAGACTTCAAGACAGACAAAAAGCCAGTGCCATACAAGGCACAAAGGCAATGCTGTGGAAGGGAGCATCTGAAGATACTGAGAACAAGAAGGTTAAGGCATTGATATGGTGGCTCTACTTTGCATATTGGAAAAAAAAGGCAGCTTTGATCAGAACACACAATATCTGGAGAGAGGAGATCTGACAATACCAAAGTAAAAAAACAGTGCAGATGTGAAAGGAGAGAAAAGTATAAAGAATTTTAGCAGTGGAAAGCAAGACATCAGCATGTACAGCACAGAGCAAAGATTGGATAGAGACTGCAGAATTGACATGCTTTTCCTACTTATTTCTGTTTACTATGGAAACAAAATATAGTAATCAGCTAATTCTTAATCTTACCTGTTTATTAACTTTCCATCTAATTACATGATACAAAACTTGAAAGTAACAGAACATTTAGACATTACAGATTTGTTTATTCAAGGTTCCCTACAGCAAGCTGTAAAGAAATTGTTCTAAAAATTTGAAGTAAAACATTGATTATGAAATCCTTGGGAAATAAAATAATGTCTTGAGGAGGGGGGAAATCCACTTCAGGGAAAGATCTTAAGATCTAGCAGTCATCTGATTTGTTAAAATCTGACTAAAATTCAATAAAGTTTTCATGAAATGAACGCACCTTTTCTGGAGCAGCTGAATGCTCACAGGAAACCTTGAAAAACATTCAGTTTTTCAAAGGAGTTCTGTCAAGTGGCCTATATTCTACCTTTCTTCTACCTTGACAGTGATATAAAAAGCAACATCTTTGCTTCTCAAAAGTTCATCTGTCTCTTCTGATGACGATTATCCAGATGAAGTCATACTTCTCATGATGATAGTCATTTTACTAGAACCACATTTTATGCTGTAAACAATAGATAGTTAGTCATAGATGCTGATCAACCCTTAAGAAGTGAAGTGTTTTCGTTCAGATTCTCCCCTGTGATCAAACCATGACAATAAAAGATCCAACACAATTGGCATACAGAACTATTTTGACAAAAAGAAAAATATTTTAAGCCTTTTTCCTGGAGGCATCCATTTTCCATACTGTACGTCATACATGGTTCAAAAACAGACTGAAACATTTTGAAAAGAATATGTAAGAAATTATATGGAAGTACATTCCCAGGACAAATCAACTTGCTTTTGATACAGTGCTTCAACATTTTAAATACATGAGAAATAAATAATGAAAGAAAATAAATAGCAAAATATTATTTTTCAGATAAAAACATCCATCATTTGCACAAAAGCAGACAAATGTTGCAATCTGTTCCTTCAAAATGTGCTTTAAGAATATTTGCCTTTAAAAGGCAGCAATGAGAAAATGAGAAACCAACTGGACATATCCCCCTTAGGACGGCAATCTTTGGTGGTAAACCATTACCATCTTGACATCTCTCCCTGTCCATGCAATTTGAGGATATTGTCCCTTCTCACCATGCAGACAACCACCGCGTTGTCAATCCGTTTCCATATTATCTGTCTTACCCCACTTCAGAGACTAAGTGCAAAGCAAATCCAGCACATACCCAACCAGATAGCCTGCAAACGCAGCCTGGTCCTCATTGCACACAAGTATCTACTGTTCCCCTGGCGAAATAGCAGAGCAGTCTTCTAAACAATGGATTTCCTCTACTTCAGCCATGAGCATATGGCTTCCTCAACATCTCCTTCCCCTCCCCAAGCTGACTACCACAGACTTTCTCCTCACAACTGTCCTAGTATCAGTGCTCTCTTCTACTGCTGAGGTGATTTGTAACCTTGTGATGTCAGGGAGTCTGCCCCATCAAATGCCACTCCTGACTACCTCTCTTCTCATCTAGTTCAGCCTGAAGGCGATTTTTCTTCTGAAATGCATTATCCACATGAATAAAGGTCACATGATCAGGCCAAAGCTGATAAAGCAAAAAGCAAAAGTTTTGTACTTTGCAGATAAATAGGTGCTCTTCTTCCCTAGTTGAGGCAATAAAAATAAGATCTGCTGAAATCAAATCTGTAAATGTGCATTGAAATTTTGATAAGTACTTTCAGAGCAAATTTTATAAATTGATCTCATTTTCTAAAGCAATGCAGACTGTTGAGTTTGTTGCTATTAAGCAAAAAGAGTTAAGTGTGGCTGCGTTACAGAGCCCTCATTATATGTTGACAATGATGTTTTGACTTCAGTGCTCTCTTCATCCTGTGGAAAAATACTGAGTTGTCTGCCTGCCTGTTCTGTGCTAAAAGTGCTTCTGAGGTTTGCAAATACAAAGGGTCTAAACCCACTCCAAGTAAAATCAGCATTGACTTCCACAGACACAAGAGAAGTCTTTTAAAAAAGACCATATTAGAAGATATTAAAACAAAACTGCTTTCTGAAAAAAATCTGATCTACATTCTTGAAAGTTATCCCATTGTTCCACAATCCAATTCTGTTTAATAACAGAAGTAAGCACTATCTCATCTTACAAAATAGCTTCTCTGCTCAATTTTTTAAGCACAGTGTACCAAATGGTATCTCTGATGATAAATGATAAAGTGAATCTGGATTTTTACCGACAGGATGCACTTGTTTTACAACTACAGGTCTCTTTTGAACACACTGACTCATCTGAACAGGTAGATGTGGTGGTCCATTAGAAGCTAAACTTAGACCAGTAATTTCATATATGACATGAAACATGGAGATCATTTCACCACTGCGGATGAGTGGGACCATTAGCACACTGATCAAATTATCCTTTATTTGTATCTTTTATTAAATAGTTCCTAATTCAGTCTGATACAGAAGAGATCTCTTCCCTCAATGAATACACTGAAAAGTACTCACCTCCTGCCATATGCCCTGCTGACCCAAATGAAGTCAGGGATTTCCACACTCCCAATTCACTGCAGCTACTAGATGACACGTGACAGCTAGCTTTCTTGACTTGCAGTCATGCCCATGATGCAAAGATTCCTGCCCACCCAAGGGGAATTGCAATGCTGGACCTCTTCATCCCTTTATGTGAGAAGCCTGAGAGGCCTCAAATTTGGCACATTACGCAGCACAAGGGACTTATTGACACCGTTTTAAAGTTCTGTACAGGAAAAAATGAAATCTGTTCCTCTTGTAATTATGGTAATAAACAGCTTTTGCAAAATATCTTCAGGATGACTGGTAAAAGACGAAAATTAGCTTCCATCACCCCTCACTCATTTTGTAACTGACTTTATTACTGCCTTCTCTTCTTATAGTAGAAAAATCTCACTCTGAATTTCTAGTAATCGCACTATCACCACTAGCAACACGAGCATATTTATTCATTTCTTAAGAGCTGCTGTGGGGTAGCCATGGGAGGGATTTGTAAGCACACTGCTACTGGATTGCCTGATAAAAATTATTATAGCAGAAATCAATTGTTCTCTTACAGAAGACGTCTCAGAGGACAAAGCAATGCAAGATCTAAAATGCATCCTAGTTAGCTTATCTGTCTCTGTATGTTTGATAGAAGACAGGGAAACTGAAAATTCCATTTAAAGAAAGAAGAGACCTACTCTAGTTATCCATGGGCAGTTGTGTTTTTAACCTGTCCACTTCATAGGAATGAGGACATCTCTGCAAGTTTCTTTAACTTGTCCTGACAGGATGGCAGAGAACTCAAAAAAATGAAATTGCACTGTGCTAATATACTGAGCACAAGGAGACTTTATAATTAAGTTTTTTACCCGTTTTTGCTACATCAAAGTCCCCTTCAGTTTCTTGACAGTTGGAGCTTGCAAGAAAGTGGAAATGACGAGACAGCTTGTGAAAGATTCTAGGTGGGGTCAGGAGCAACAAGACAGGAGGAGGTGGAGCTTCCTAAGTAAGGAGAGAGGGTGCACTTGAGGATCATCTTAGCTGAATCAAATCACATCAGCAGCATATACTCATACCTGCTGCCAGCTCCACTGAGAAAATACAGAAGATAAACCGAAATTACCTTTTATCAGGTTATGCTGCAAAGTTGAGAGGTGGCATTAGGATGATTGGAGGCTTCTCGGAGCACCACAACACAGTGAAAAAGTAGAACATTGCAAATGCAGTAAGCAGAATAGTTCTCTCATCTGAATCTAATGAATTCACTAATCATGTTGCTGTAATTTTCTTTCAAGATACTGGTAGAATAAGTGGGTACCTGGGGAGTCAGCTTGTGTAATCGAGAACTTCTGCTGTTTGTTTATTGGTATGTGGGGGGGAAGTGTTTTTCTTGGATGTATTTATATGCTGGTTTTAAATACTTATATTTATTTGAGGACTGTAAATACTGTTATAAATGGCAAATTGTCATTAGGTCATCTTCTTGTTGCATCCCAGATTAAAATTAATGTCCTTCAGGTGAGTGTTATTAAATTATCCTACCACCACCTGACAGATATTCTCTAATCAAAATTCTCTATTCTCTACTTAGATCAACTTCTGTGCCTCGTGGATGGAAAGATAATTCCATGAGTAGTCCAAGTGTTTTCAGATGTGTGGAGTTTTGCAGACCAAAAACAAGCAGGAAATTACTTGTCCACCTTAATTATTACTAGAATTTGTATTTGAGTAGGACTTTTACTAGGTGGTGAAACTTTGTACTTTTTCTTTGCATACATAAAATTTAAATTGCCAGCTCTGACGCTGCAGCAGAACAAGTCGTCAATTTTCTAGGCCTTATGGGAGTTAAAAACCTTCATTAGGAATGTCAACAATCATGTTCATAAAATGGACAAATTCCCTCCAATGCCCAAATAGCTGGCTGCTTAAGAACACCGGGATTTTTCAGGACTGGTTAAACAGGAAGACAGAGCTACAGACATTGCACTTACATTTTACCACAATGAAAACTGAATTGGTTAGAAGAATAGTAGCTGGCTATAGGCTAATTTTTAATTTCTTTTAGGTGAAGTTTTGATATTTCTTTGTATTAGAAATGTTGCTGAAGTACACTTTCTTTGCAACCTCTTATGCATGTCATGGGGTCTATGAGTTTGTACAGAATAAAGGACTGTCTCTATTTCCATTTCTATTTACGTAACAACAGTTTTTTGCTTCTGTATTTTAGACCTATTGACCAAGTAATGGCAAAGAACAATTACATTTTATAACACGAGGCATTCTTTCATCTGTAGTAAGCAGACAAGTATCCTGATTTATTTTCCCTAGAATTGTCTAACCTAGGCAAGTCAGATGGGAGTATTTTAGTGTAGGACACTCTTCAGACAGATGAAACAAGCACCTGAACAAAGAGTTAGTTGACAGATGTGAATTTTAAACAAGATTATCAGATCTTATCCCAAGAGGTCGAAGTTATTACATAAATAACAATCTGAATACAGATCAGTTCTCTAAAGAAAAAGGAGTTACAAGCATCTGAAACATAAATAGAGGATCCATATAACAGTATAGCCAGTCATCCATCCTTTGAAACAGGCCAGACATACCACACCAGAACAAAAGTAGTAAGACCATCTCACAAGTGTTCTTTGGTCAAACCACTTCTTCCCAAAGAATGCATGAAAAAAAAAGAGAAAAATCATAATTTTTTGAGCTGAAACCAAGCATTTCACAGGATCCATGCACAAATAAACCTCTGACCATATTGGAAAATAAGTATTTGAGTTTTTTGATATATAGATATAGATATATACTTACACAAACACATCCCTACAACTCTGGACATTCTAAGTGTGTGCATGTACATGAATAAAGCAAACTGATGAACACTTTTTGCCAGTCAGGTGTGTGAAGGATATCAACCTATTTTCAATACAAAGTGCTGATTTGCTAGACAACATTCTTGCCAGTTTATTTTTATTCATATAAAAGTAGTTATTTTACGGAAATTTTTTTTTAATTTTATTATGATCTAGTCCATTACTAAGTTTTGCTTGATGCAGCCCATCAAACTTTGCTATGGTGCACCTTTGTTACTCCTACCACTAAGCTATTTCTGTTGTGTTGTTATTTTATCAGCGTGATTAATAATAAAATGACATGGAGAAAATTGGTGGTTTATAAAACACCAGAAACTGATCTTCAAAAAATTTGACAATAAAGACAAATTTCTCTGCACCATTCCCAAGCACGTAACAAGTAAAGAAAATAATATTGGAAATAATGAACATTTAAAATGGTTCTTCTCAAATCAAATGAAAATGAGACATATGGCATGAATACTGCACAAGATCATCCTATAGTTTGTAGACAACACAGGTAGCCCTGGGTTAAAACACTGAGAAGCTTGGATTAAGATAGCCCTCTTAAGGCATCCAGTAGGATTTCATGTCAGGATTTCTGAAGTGATATCAGTGACATGCAATTACCATACAGCAGGGATTTTGCAAACTGTGGCAGCCAAGCTTTTCCTAAGCAGCATCCCAGCACTGTCCATATTGCTGGCCTTCTCTTTCACCACATTTTTAGAATCTAGAAAAGAGAAAAAACAAGCTGCTGATGATATATTTGGAAATCTCTTTGACTGAAAGCATGAAGTTTTCCCCTTTCTTACTCCCTATTCAGATAGTTGGTAACAGGGAAATAGCTGTCTCATTTCTTGGAGGTCCCTTAGAAACCAATCCAGCATGAAACAAAAGTGAATGGCCCCATTATGCTAAAGGAGTATAATTTTAAAAATACCGGGGATGCTTTTCTTAGCCAGTAATTGCAAATTCAATTTTAGTACACTGAATGTCAACAGGCTTCGAGGAGCAAGCATATTGCAAGCTGGAGTTTGCCAAGTTCAAGACTATCACAAGTGCTCTTTATTTCTCTGGTCACTCAATAATATTAGACTTCATTAAAGAGGAAAGATTGCATTGCAGAAACTGAGCCCCAGAGATAGCATCCACTTATAAATAAGCAGAAAAACTAACCTTGCAATGTACCATAACAGAGCATAGACTGCCACCAAATACAGAAAACCTGGTATTCTCATTTAATATGGCCTTTGTACTGTGCTATTTACAGTATATCAAACACAGAGAGACAGAGTAAATTAGTAGTCAAAAAAAGAAGTGCAAAATTAGATTTTGCAATAATACTATGATTATAGGATCTAATCCACAGATCCTAAAAGAATTTGGGTTGAAGAAACCCAAAGACCATGTAGTTCCAATGCTCCTGCCATAGGCAGCGATACCTTTTATGTTGCTCAAAGCCCCATCCAACCTGGCCTTGAACACTTTCAGGGATGGGGCATCCACAACCTCTCTAGGCAACTTGTTCCAGTGCCTCAGCACCCTGAAAGTAAAACATTTCTTCCTAATATCTAATCTAAACCTACCCTCTTTCAGTTTAGAGACATTTTCCCCTGTCCTGTCTCTATATGCTCTTGTTACAAAAGTTTGCCTCCAGCTCCCTCATAGGCCCCCTTGAGATACTGGAAGGTGCTATCAGGTCTCCCACAATCCTTCTGTTCTCCGAGCTGAACAACCCCAACTCTCTCAACCTGTCTTCATAGGAAAGGTGCTGCAGCTCTCTGAGGATCTTCATGGCCCTCATCTGGACTCAATACAGCAGGTCCATGTCCCTCTTATGTTGGGGGCTCCAGAGCTTGATGTCTGTACCTTACCTCTAAAAGAATAGTGTTAACTTTATTTCAGTTTTGCACAGGATTGGAACTTTCACCTTAGCATGTCAGGGAACTTTTTATGACACTCCATCCCATAGCAGTTGAAATGCTGCTACAAACCCCCACTGGTATCAAACACACCAGCACTCTCTTTTATAACTAAAATAAATGAGTAAATAAAGCTCATAACCCTATGCAGCATCCGAGGTATGATGCCACCTTCACTGCTTGCAACAGAGACATGCTTGCCCCACCAGAGACGTATAATACGGTCACAAATCTCATGTTTCTAAATAGGTTTATTAATTAATGTGTAAAACCTCCAGTTACTCAGAACCGCCTTTTCTTTCTTTAATTCCAAACATGTAGCAGTATTTCATGCCCTTTTCTTTAAATGAAAAACTTGCCAACAATATATAAAGATTTTAATGAAAACATAACCGTGCACCTGAAATGGAGAAAACACTCGGACTAAAGATGATTAACTATCCATATTTGTCTCTGCCTTTTGAATAGACATCCTTTCTCCCATGAGATCAGGGATCAACCTCTACTTAGATATTTCATCCTCGCCTTTGGTATTAAAACCTTCCCCGTAAAGCACTGTTTTAGTAATGTTCTTTCTATTCTAAGGAACAAAAATAACAATGAAATGAATGATTAGACATGTTATATATGGCATTTTGTGATGGCAAAGAGTGAGGTAGTAAAAAAACTGTATTATATTTATATTTCTACCTTATGCTTACGTTTTGTTTTTTTTTCCCCAAGAATAAGATGTTTTCTCTTTTACATTCTGATTGTGTTTGGTGGCAATCATTATTCATGGAATGAAGCATTTTAATGTCTTTAAAATTAATTTAGTAGTCTCAGCCTTGCTCTCAGTGAACACGTGTCCACATCAAAAAAAAAAAAAAAAAGGCAGCACACTAATTGGCAATCTCATTGGCATTCATAGCACAGAAGCCAGGAACTCTATAGACTTTAAAGCCAGAAGTGACCATTGTGATCATCTAGCCTGACAGGTCATGGGACTTCCCTGAATTAATTATTGCTTCAAATCTCAATAGCTGTGATAGACCTCAAGGATGTTTTTTAATAAAACATCCAATGTTGATTTTCCAGTTTCCAGTAACGGAAAATGCACTACTTCTCATTTAGTTATTCTATGGGCTGATTGTGCTCACCATGAAAAAAAAAAAAAAAAGCACTACAGCAAATTTTAATTTTTCTCTGAATTTTTGTACCATGAGGTTTAGATTTTACCATCTTACACCTTTGTTGCTAAAGTGAAGTGTCCTACTCGCAAATTATTAGGATGATATGAATGTCAGACTGAAGGATGCTTTGTTTTTAATATTGTAGTCTAGTTGTTGGGTCATTTGTCCAGGAAATTGGAAATCAGTATTCAGTGTATTTCTAAATCTCAACGATATAGAATGTCACAGAGCCCATTTTCAACAAGAATGTCCCAGTTGCTAGATTAACCACTGCTGGAAACTGACACTGAACTCAGGAATACCACTTACTCTTCTTTTCAAAGCTGGGTCATTACACTGGTCAAGAACATAGTGTTTCTGATGGTAAAGAGGGGACACCAAGAAGTTTGGGAATTAGTTTAAAGTGCAAGGCCCATAGTTCAGAGTCAGTATGTTAGACTACAATATGTAATGTAATATTAAACATAATAGTTGAATAGTGAAATAATACAAAGAAAAGAGTAAAACTTCAGGCACATCCTTCTGCATGTCCCCCTCACTTTTCCCTGCAAAGTGCCATGGTATTTTTTGGTTTCAATGTATTTTTCAAGATTGTTTATCACCCCTATATTTCCCTTGCCATAACTATTTACTTGATACTATTTTCTGGGTGTTACCTTTCAGATCTGTCAGTCTAATATATCCCATTGCCAATTATTTTTTTCCTTATATTTTTAATGAAATATTGTTAGTTATTCAAAATTATGACCAAATAACTGCTGCATTACAGTATCAGAAAAGAACTCCATCTTTTCAAGGAACATAATTAGAGGTAGGTAGACATTGCTTATGCCACCAGTAGAATAACTTTTTTTCTCAACCATTTGAGGTAATAAGGATTCATCCTAATTAAAAGCTTGAAGTTCTAATAAAAATATAAAGTCTTTCTTTAGAAAGATCTCTGCTTTGATTCACATTAAGGTCACAGTGGCAGCACGATTCTTAAGAGATCACCAGCAGAAGTGAGGCTGTTGAACACTCCAGGAGCCCTCAAGAGGACCAAGGTATGAAGCTTATAATAGGAAGGCATAATAGTGGATCAATGTCCCTCAGTGAATAAATGGTGCATTTATGCTTTAATTAAAGCACTATCATTTCTTTCTGTTTTGGTTATTAGAGGTTTATGTGCACCTGCAATATGTCAGGGTAGAAACCCTGACCTCTAATGCTGTTTAGACAGCTTAGTCTAAGTAGACTAAACAGCATTTTAGTATATTTGCTCAAATGGAATTCGGGAGATTTTCTTTTATGTTTTTGTTTGGTCTTGTTTTTTGGGTTTGTTTTTTTTTGTTTGGTTGGTTCGGGCTTTTTTTTGCCAGGGTTGATGTAGGTTTGGTTTTGGTGTTTGTTTTGTTGTTGTTGTTTTTTGGTCTTGGGGGGCTTTTGTTTGGGGTTTTTTGTTTGTTTGTTTTATGCATAAGATTCTCTTCCCTAACAGTTCAAAGAGAAGAAAAAACACACTGAACTGCTGGTTAGTAACATACACATTTCCTTAGTGTTAAGAAACTCTTTTTGATAGGTGCTTTAATTACCTAATAGCCTGGAATAAAGTTATTACCTTTTGGTTGCTGTTATGATTACTGACAACTAAAATGTACAGCTCTGGCAGAGTGGCTGTCTCTCCAGAAAACGGGACTTCTGCCCTTGATGCTACCCAATACCCACTTAATTACGTTATCTTTCATTTATAAGGTGATTCTAGTGCAACATCTAACAGGGAGAAGATATTGCACAGTAATAGCGAGTGGCTAGAACAGATTCTTGATCCAAGTCATTTATTGAGTTACACATTCTGAGGATGCAGCTGGACAGTAAAAAGTAATGCTTCCACTAGGTGATGAAATTCTGTCTTTTAATGCAGAGTTTATCTAAGTAAAGATTAAAAGAAAAAAAATAGCAGCATAATAGATTACATGCACTGAGATGTTTCTATCCTGGTATTTTTATCCACAACAATGTTATCTCTCCTATAATCTTCATTACACTTTATGACCAGTTAGGTGGGCCGGCTACAAATCTACCCGTTGTCCCAATTATATGAAATCTTCAGTACAACAGATATTAAGTGGAGCAATTCAAAGCTCCTGCTAAGCTATTACAAAATCAAGACAGGCCATACTGGGGCATCTATAAACGCTAACCTTTTGAAGCCATGTCCCTCTTTAGCAAGAGAGCTATAAAACAGGATTTCATAAGGAATATGGCTCTCTGGCAAGGCCTCTGCAAAGCACAGCAGGGAGCTGGTTAGCTGTGCTGGCAATGTGGCTGGGGGTGAGGAGCTGGCAGCACCCTTTTACAGAAGGCAGCGGTGAGCACAGCAGGGCCGTGCCGATCCGCAGGTCCAAGGATGTTCCAGGCTCCAGGGACGGTAGCCCTGTGTTACTGCCAAACCTGCTATTATCGCACACCCGGCATATGGACTGCCCACAAAGAAGCACTCGTGAGCCTCAGTGACACAGCGTGGCAGGAGGATGTTCTTTGGGGTCCAACAGCAATTTCAGAAGGCCTTTGGGACTGTCTATTTTAATTACAAACTTAAGCCTGAAAGACTGCTGAAGCCAAGGGATAATCCTGGATCAAAGCCAGCAAAGACAAACTGGAGCAGCCCCAATACAGGCAATCAACACAATCAGCATTGTAATTATTTTAGAATAACATGGCTCAGCAAACAGAGGTGGATTTGAGTTCAGGGACTCATGTGTTCAGCCTCTAGTTAGTAGCTATGCAAAAGACTTTTTCTGCAGAACAGACCATGCTGTCCACCTCTGGGTCTTTTCTCCCTCACCAGCCAAGGTAGCATTTCCATGTTCCAATGCGCTTTACTGTCGCACAAAGCCTCAATCATCCTGATCTCAGCTGGAAAAAGAAAGGTAATCCACTCTAAAACAACTGGAGAAGACCCCTCAAAAATTATGGGCTGGAAGAAAGGAAGAGAAGAAGTAAAGGACATTACATTTTATGGTCAAATTGGAAATAGTAATAAAGAGAAATAAATTTGTGAGAGAGCAGCTGATTCTTCCTACCAAAACACTTCTCAATATTTGATTTTGATACCTAATGTTTTCATATATTTTTAAACACTTGAAAGGAAACTTTGTAAATGTTTTAGATTAATATGAGTTAGGATGAGCTGTTCCACAGGTTAAAGGCATTTTCTTTGCCTTGCTTACTTTTGGTTCAAGAAAGATAGAAAAAAATTTTATGTGCATTTGGTACCTTCATTCAGTTACACATTCACACACACACAAAGGATCATTACTCCCAAAAGCTTTTAAATAAACACTGCACAGCCTTCTGGAAATCCCACCTGCTTAGGAAGGGAAAGACACACAGCAGGATTTCTTTTAACAGACTTAGGACAAGCATTCAGATGTGATCTCTGAATTTCAGCTAGGCAGCAGTTTACATATGCACTTCAAGGGCCAGTTAACTGACCAAATGAAGCAATAAAGTCTAATTCCATAACTTTTGTGGGACACGATAATATATGACAGTCTAACCAAAGTTGTCAAAATCTTGCTTTGAAAGACATATGGCAATCTAGCCCAATTGCATTGTGACTGTCAGAAAAATTGTGTTTCTACTTTAAGCTCAGTTCCTGCTTCATCATTGCCTTTGTCCCCATGTAGTCATTTACACCTGTGCAAAGAGAATGGAAAACACTACAAAGTGAGAATGAGAACAATTTATCATTCCTTTCTACAGTGACAGCAAAGTGGGAGAAGCAGGCACTGACTTCATCAGGTTCAAAAGAAATTGAAAATTTGAACAAATATATTAATACTATTCATTTTCAAAGGAAATTAAACACAAAACTGTAGCCTAATACAACATTTTCATTCCAAATGTACCTTCGACCAGGAAATATATAATTATGATACCATTAGTAGCCACTGCATGGCTGCATTTTGGACATACATAAATGCTGTGAACTCCATTGAAGTCCAATAAAGTTATGCAGAAAAAACAATTGGCTTAAATAGCAAGAAAATGTCTCCATTTGAATTCACGTATTTATGCACACATATACTATATGTATATATTCCTCACTAAAGTTAGGACAAAATATCAATTACAAACGAACAGTTTTGGGACTACAGTATCAAAAACCGTTAAAAAATAGAGCAACAATATCAGAAAGCACTGTCCTGTACACAAATTCTCACTTATTATTCCATAATAATTGAAGTGTTACAGTAAGTTTTATTTTCATAATCTTCCATGACCATCAGGCTGATCTAAAGTTTAGTTATACCTTGAATACAGTAATACAGAACCTTGGCTTTTAAACAATAATATAAACAATAAGAATTATTAGAACTTTGAAATCACATTATTTCATGAAAACAAAAATCACATTTACATGAACAGATGATAATATTTCAAGTAGCAATGTTTCATATTTAGTATATGAATCTCTGTTTGAAAACAAAAAATGAGATGTTACAAGCTGCTAAGAAAATTCACATCAGACACATCGTCTATATCAGGTACAGGAAAACTGGAAAAGAAGCATTAAAATAATAGCTTAATCTAACTATTTAGTTCAGGTATTTAATGTGCTTAGATTTATTAGCAGTTTTAATTAAAATTTGATTTTTCATGGAGCACTTTTTATACATCAGAGAATATAAAATAACAGACCTTGATTATTTTATTTTTTGTTAAAGACACACTATTGTAAGAGAACCAAAAAGAATGGCAATAATACCACAGGATTTAAATCTGCCTTCCAGCTTTCTTTAAAAACAAAAGAAAAAAAATAGCCTTCAACAAAACACTTTTGATAGATAACCACCAATTTTTTCTAATTAATTTAAATCATCATCTCCTAAGGAGAAACATGTTTTGTAGAATTTAGTGTAAACTGTCAGCTCAACAACTTAATTAAATAAAAACTTTACTAGCATGTAATTTTCTATATTTGTACATTATTCTGTTATGCAGATTCTAAAATGTTGTTGTCTTGTTCTGTCAATATTGTGCATGACTAACAAAAATTCAGGTGTTTAAATGATGAATAAATCTATTAAGGAAATAAGACTACCAAGCAGCTGTTAAACAATGAAAATTCATCCTGGAGGTTTTCACTTATATCTCTTTAAATAGTATTCAAACTGAGAAAATACTGACAAGACAAGATGTTTATTTCATAGTTATGTTATAGAAATTGTTCCGCTCCAAAAACAATTTTCAACAATGGAGTTTATTTCATATTAAATACATAGCCCACTGACTGATTTGATCAACAGTACTAGGAAAAGTGCTACTGAGAAATGAAACGAGTATCCTCTCTGTCTCTGCATTAGGAGTTTTGTTAGATTCCCCTTAATTTTGCTTTCAGAGCAAAACTGACTCCTCAAAAGTTCTAGTAGGTATAGAGAATGATAGCTAGTCCTAGGGAAATAAAGCTAGAAAAAGAGCTGATTTGCCCTTCCAGAAGACAAGGGAGAAGAGAAGGTGGCAGCCTGACATCTTAAAATTGCTGGAAGGACTTAGAGTTGTATATATTTTCAGCATTTCTTTCTAAGAGAGTGGTAAGCCCTGTTGGGAAGACAAGGGACGGACAGCCAGGGAAGAAACCCTGCCTTCAGTCAATCTGATATGATTTTTTTCCAAAGTTGTACTTCTAAGTACTGGGGCTGGCTAGCCCTGTGTGGCCATATGCCCAAGGAAAGACTAACAAGACTAAACATACAGAACTCTCTCCAAGACAGCTATACATTGCAGTAAGTGAGAGTAGGTATGAATTATTTAGGAATGCATCATCGGTATGAAAAATGGTAATGGAGCAGGATTGAAGGGAAGTTACAAGGATGCAGAGCATGACAAATTTATTGGAAACTCCAGGCTCCATCAGTAGCTATAGTGGAAATGAAGAAGGGTTCATAAAATTGAGCTTTAACTAGCATTTTCACATAATTTTCAATCTTTAGAAATCAACACTTATGACTGAACAATTGTGGTTGTTCAACTATGTTTAAAGCATGCACAGGAGAAAACAATCATGTAGCATTGATTAGACTCTTAGTATTCTCTTAAAATCACAAAAGTTAATGCTCTTCTGGACAATTACCAAAACCGCAGAATTCTTTCTTTCAAATACAGAACAACTTGTAATCAATCTTATTCCTAAAGTATGTCAGAAGTGTCTAAATTAGGTGTTCTCTAGATTACCATAAAGACAAATCTAAAGAACAAAAGCACAACTACTGAAGAAAACACTTCCAATATCACATTGTACACACACTTTGTATATATTTGATCTCACAATTCTCCTATGAAGTAAGGGTACATAATCCAGTTTTACAGATCTCTGAGGTGCAGGGGAAATGATGCGAGATACTGAGGGTCACTAATGTTATATGTGGGGTTAAGATATCAGCCAAAATCCTATTTTATCAGCCTCAGAACTCACAGAGTAGGGAAACAAAACTCATTTTAATTTAATAATTTAACAATTTAACAATGCTCCAAGCATTTCAAATTATTATAGTATATTATAATCTATTTGTCTTCTGCTCTTGAAATTGCAAGATGCCTCTGAATTCCACTTTTCATCCTCAAGGGCAGAGTTCAGAAACAAATAGGAATAGTGGTGGTATTGCATCTCATACATTTCCTTTATCTTGTCTTAAGAATGTTTTTTCCTTTGGTTCTCAACTACTTAAAGACTCACTTTTAATGACTGGTTTTGGCATAATGCTTCATAGTGAAACCCTGCTTAATTTAAAACTGTTGTTCCTACCACCAGGAGATCTTTAGGATTACACTTTTACTAGAGATAAAAACGATAATCACCCTTTTCTTCCTGAAACATATAAAATGGAAAATTCTGGGGTATAGTAACCAGTTACACAGAGAAAATAATTTGTTTGGGTTTGCGCCAACCACTAATAGGTGCTACTTCAACAGAAGTTAGTATATTCAAATTTCATTTCTTGGGTGAAATTTAACACTTGGTGAACAGAAAGATATGTAGTGCCATGAGGTTTACTGGAGAACCACCTGTCCAACACCACAGTAGTGAGAAGCTACTATCATTTCACTGTAGGAGAAGCTTAGCTTCAAGAAACTATAAAAGGGACTTGCAGAAAGAGCCTCACGTCCCAGCAACTGATGATCTGAACCCCTTAAATGCCTCTTTTGTTAGAACTAGTATGAATTCTTTTTTCCTGTAGATGGGTATTGCAAGTAGCTGCAGGAGTAGATACACTTGTGCATGAGCAGTTGTGCATGATGCTTTCACAGCCACTTCACTTCTTGCTCCTACTTACCCTGTCTGTCCCTGGCACTTTGTCCAGATATATTGTTTAAATCACTAGAAATTGCGCCTGTTCTCCCATATTGCTAGAAATAGGATGCCTGTGGGATTTCAAATTTACACTTGCTCCCTGTGCAAACAACCTCTCACCTTAAACAGAGACAAGCTACTTAGCTTTAAGCATAATTTGATGTGCACATAGGGCAGGTTTAGGCCTCTTGCCTTATTTCCAGACACTCATTTGTGCCACGGGCAACTTTCAACACATTGCAAGTTTCCTGTTCCACTGAGAAACAAAATACAGATTAGCTTTTCCTCCATACAGCAGAATATACATGTCAGCTACAAGTCTTCAGCTGTAGATTATGGTAAGGCTTATATTTCCTCGACAGAAGAGGCACTTTCTCTGATAAGGAGTATTCTTATGAAATCTCATTCTTTGGATATAAATGATACATATTTTTCTGCTCTGCATGTGCAAACAAGAAGGACTATATAGAGAACTGGAATAGTAGAGACTAAGAAAACAGAGGCAGAAAGACAAATGTGATATGGGGACATGGATAATAGTTTTCCAAGTTTTTTAGTCCAATTCCAAATATTTTTATCTAAGATTTTGATCAGCTGTTAAGAACATGCAAGCAAAGTGTAACAAGAACCATTGAAATGGCTGATTTTGATGGGCTGTTTTGAGTCCTTCAAAATTCTTCAGGAACTTCATGGACCTGAAGAAGGACTGAATGCCAAATATTTGCTAGTTTTTCATCAGCTATGTCACATTATTTGTTCTAATTAAACATGTTGTTTCTTATTGTGCTGTATAACATAGGGACAATATTGAAGGCAACATAAAGTTTAAAAATATTGCAATACTGAGCAATGTTTCTCTCCAAAGTAACTTGCAAGTTAAAGTGAATAAACATACACTCTTTGGCATGTATGTGCAAGTTAATTTAAGACTTGTTTATTTGAAAAAAACAATGCGTCTCTGGGCTATAGAAATCTTTGCATGCTTTTCAATTTCTTCTGGTGAAAAATTCATTTTTAATATTTGGTGCTTAGAAATCAGAGACATTACAGAGAGGATTCTCAAGCTGTCACTGAACTAAAAAAGTCTGTGAGCAGAGAGTTGACTGGTGTTACGATTTTGTGGCAATGGCACAGAGTGAAACAGTTCTCCAGACATGCAAATACATACATCAGTATCAACAAAGACTGAGAAGCCAACAAAGCTGCACAGATCCTTATTCTGGAGTCCTAGTTCTGGGAAAAGCAACCACCGACTTTGACAGAGGACACAGAAGAATGTGAGTGCAACTTTGTAACTTTGTCTTCCTCCACTCTCCTTTTTAAGCAGAAGTAACAATGAAGAAATTGGTATGCATATTTTCGACTGTACTCCACTTAATGACATATTCATTACACTGTTTATATTTTATTTTTAGAGATGCTAGTCACTACTGAGCTGACAGAACAGCTTCCCTAGGAAAATTGAAACAGTGGATTTTCAATAAAAATTGAATAAATTGTTCAATTTCCTCTTTGCTATCATCTAGCATCCACTTCTGCAGCAAGCAATGATGTGCCTGTTCCCTCCAACAGTTAGAGAGCCACTCAGGATATTGGACTAGAGGCTGAAAAGGGACTGATACCTTACAAAGAGCTGGCAAGTATGTTGATTTCTGACTTAAACCACATTTCTCATACACAGGGCAAGCCCTCACAGTTTGGCAAAAAGAAAATAGTTCACCTAGTTGAAATGGTTCAGCTTGTTACTGCAGAGAGTGGAGAGAAAGAGGATCGCTAAATAATGCACTTCTTTAAAACCCACTAATACACTTCCCTCTAAAAGCACAGGAAGGAGAGAGCCACATCCCTGTCTAAACCACACAAGGCTATATGCAATGGCTTCCAGGCACAACTCCTGGGAATTTTGTAGAGTCTTGTCAAAAATTATTCAGATTTCCTTTTTAAAATAATCTACACCATTATGATTCTGCAAAAGGCTCTTATTGCTATAAATTATTGCCAGTTTTGCTATTACCACTACTACTATTACCATTACTACTCCACAATTGTATTACTATGAGAAGTGGTAGTGCATTATTATTGCTGTCTTTATTAATTTGACGAGATTCTTCTGGCCCAGGCTTCCATATCTGGCTCCAGAAATGAGTTTTCTGCCTATGGGAAAATGGCACACACACTTGGTGTTTGCTCATAAAACCAGTAGGCAACCCTAAGCAAGAGCTTACCAAGATTGAATTTGATAGGTGCCTCTGAAATAAAGCATGTTCTATGTACTGAGTCTGCATCCTAGATAAGCTGACAAGCTGATGATGCTTGTTACAGCATAGTTAGCTACAACACAACTGCTGTTGCATCTGCTTTGGGCTGAGGTAAGTGTGGTATGTGACCTGGGTGACTTTGTACAAATTTTGTGCAGACCCAGTTTCAGTCAGTGACATGTGCTAAACAGTGTGGAGTGGGAAAAAAAAAAAAACAAAACAAAACAAAAAAAACCCCAAAAAAACCCAAACAAACAAAAAACAAACAAACAAAAAAAAAACCAAGCCAGTAGTTTGCTTGTTCTCCAGCTTCTGGCTATACTCCTTCAAAACACATTGTTTAGTTTTCTTTTGAAAAAGAGCTGGGACCAAGAGAGGAATACTATGGTCAAAAGGGCATGATTTAAAGAGATATAGAGATGTTAGATATATATAGATGTGATATATAGATATGTTTAGTCCTGAAATTCATAATGTTTATACTCATGGATTTCCATGCAACTTAGGTGTGAAATAAAATACCATGTATTTACCCCATAAAGAAGGCAAATTCAAATAAATTAGCCTCATGACTTTTGCCACGAAGTGTTTCAAAAGACCAGAAGTTTTCTTCTGATTTATTCATCTTTTTCTCTCTGTTTTCCTCAATAAATAAAACAAAAGGAATGTATGACAAAGTTGTGGATCCCTGTTTTGCTGATTTCTTTTTTGCATATTATATAACCTCTCCATGTAGATCCAGAAATAGTTTTGGATTGACTAATACTCGCTAACTTAAGACTTAAAGGCCAATGAATCAACTCGAGATAAAAAAAATAGTGAAGATTTCCTTTACTTGCTACAGAATAAATACGTTCCTTCATTTTGTTCATTTATCTTCCTCTCTTTCCCACACCTTTCAAAATTCATAATGTACTGAGGTCCTATTTTGCTGTGGTGTATTCAGTGTCAGTTTTTCAGTTTTCTTTTTCTGTGGCTAGAAGCAACAGGTTGTAGGCGCAGGAAAGGCTGGATGACCACCTGTCAGAATTCAGGCAAATTTGCTCTGCTGTTAAAGAGGTGGATTTCAGAAAGACATTGAAGAATGGCTCTTACATAAAAGTGCATTTTACCAAACACATAAAGTGGGGCAAAATATGAATTTAAACTGGTTTGTTTCTTCCTATAAATATGACATCCCCTCATTCAACTTATATTTTATGTATAAAGGAAATTTTCACTATTTGTTTGCCTGTGCTCTTAAATGAGCAAACTGGGTGCCATATTGCTGAATTCAACCTTTTTTATGTCACAAATAAAAAGTAACACTATGCTTTACAGATATGATTTGGTCTACCCTCTACTACCATGTAGGACAAAGATTTTACACAAATCCACTCAAGGTATGTTTTACCTTCTTCTCACGCCCTTCAACTCTGTTCTTGACATCATACAGAGTAAAGGAAGATGTTTATAGCTCATACTGCTGTAACAAAGACCACACACTGAGTATCTGGGATACAATCTGCATGTGAGGATGTAAGAGCCCGAAGGTAAATTTAAGCAGAGGAAACACTGCAGCGGCTCATTAGATACTTTCTGTCTATTGCTTAGCAAGACATATAGTGTAGCAAAGCATAAAACTGCAAAGGTGCAGGCAAATCGTCAGACACTTGAACTCAAACCCAAATAGGGAGTAAAACTGGAGGCACAATGGCCCATCCACAACTGCAGTCTCATTGCATTGCTGCATTCACAAAACAGACACATGCAAGTTGGAGGCTCAGAGAGTTCCATATATGCCCTAGATAGACAAATAGATGCATTGAAACACCTCTTGTGGACTATTTTTAAAGTAATTCCATGCTCCATAGAGATTTCTATATTTTTTATAATAGGAAAATGAGTGGCCATACTGTGAACGAGCTATATAAAGGCCATATTATACTAGTTTCCTAAACAGATCCTAAAACAACTTGGAAAGGTCAGTTGTAATCCTTTTTTAAAAGGGAAGGGGCCTTCGATTGGAAGTTTTAATCATGGACAGAGTATAAAAAATTCTGGGATCTACCAGGACATAGTCATTCAAAGTGTCAGAGCATTAATCTAACTAATATTCATTAAATCTCAACTACAGGTAAGGTCTGGAGAAAGCTCAAGGAAAAACTAGTGTCTGTCAGGTGACATACAAGCTGCCATGCAGAATTTAATAATTTCCATCCATAAATCTGCTCATTGACTTCATGAATAGCATATTGGTAGGACTATGGAGTTTTTTGTTGTTGTTTTTCAAGCACGTGAAAAAGAAATATTTAGATTTCCTATGATGAGGGAGGAGACTATTTCGGCTTACTTAGGTCATCTTTACTTATGTCAACCCACATAGGATATTGTTTTTCTTTCATAGATACTCTCTTAAAAGTGTTTTCATTTACAAATGTTTGCAAATAAAGTACTTGTGATTTTGCTACAGGCTACATTGCTAGAAATCCTCCTGGGATCTTGGCATTGCCCAGAAAGTACAAATCAAAAGATAAAGACCCCGACTGGAGACTCCACTTTTCACTGGCCCTATACCTTTTCCCAGTGTGTTCACTGAAAGTAGTCATGTTCCTTCAGATTGTGAAAGGGAAAGATTGGCAAAAAGACCAAAATGCAGGTATCCAATTTAACATGTTTTGTTGGAAAGGATGAGAGAAATTTTGACTGAAGTAATGATTATTGAAGAATTTGCTATATTAATTAACATTTTTTTTTAATTTTAATCAGAGGTTACCCTTCTATCAGTATCTCTGTGATGACTTCTCTTCTCTGTAGATTTTGTGATGTGAGTACTGTTCAAAAGAAAATTCTGGAACTTCTAACAACAGAAAGTCATCAGCCTGATAAACAAAATCAAGAAAAGAGTATTGTGAGACTATTTGTTTCAGTCGCTCAGAAGTATACTAGCTTCCCACACTTCTCAGACCAGGTAGATCTGCAAGGCTCAGTCAAGTCATACTCATATCCATAAAACTGGTATGCACTACCACAAGTCTGAACAAAAACATCTTGTGATGGGTGGAGAATTATGTCTCAACCAGGCAAAACATTTTGTGAAAATGGTTTTGTGGTGGAAAAATTTTCCGTTCACAGTTTTCAGCATTTAGAGATTTTTCATAATTGGACTTCATTATGGAATTTCTGGTCTAAAGAAACTCTCTGAGATATTGTAATTCCATCAGGGAAACAAATATGATGTCTTTTGAAAAGGTTGAGATTCAAAAAAAATATTTCAAAATTCTAAATTAGATGGCTTACTGAAAAGAAAACATTTTTTTTCCTTGTGTTTGGGGCGCAGATATTTAATTTTGGTATTTGTTTTGAGTTTTTGAGGACTTTGGATTTTGATCTCCAGTTTGCATGACCAAAATGAATGAAATTGAAACTCATCCTCTAAGTATAGAAAAGTTCTCCTGGCATCTATTAGGCTAGACCAGATATCTACTATTCTTCAGCTAAAAATAGAAAGCAGAGATCTGAAATGTTCGCTGTGGTGTAGGCACATGTCCAAAAAGCAAGGATCTGCATTGATTTAAAATGCTGCAAGTAGTAGTGTGCCCTTTGAGCTGTTGGCACACAAGGCTGTTCCAGCTGGGCATTTAGCCACCATGACTGCACAAGGCAATTAATTATCAATCATTTGGAGACTTCACCAGCACTTTTCCATCCTTGAGTGAGGTGGAGAATGGGTTTATTGGTAGATTTGTTCACCAAATGTCTTCTCCTAGATGATAATGTGCTCAAAATTTCTATCACTATTCAGAAGGGATTTCAGAGTTAGACCCTCAGTGAGAAATGGGAAGGCAGATAGTGGAACACGAGCTTGAAATAAATGCAGGTGAAAGAGAAACACTCAAACAGAGTTTCAGCCATTTTTAGCAAGTCTATTTATACCTCACCATATCCTTTGAAAACATAAAATTCTAGTCCTAATTTATTAATGGAATGTGCCAGCACCAAGTTATTTTTAAATTTAGAATATAAATGGCCTTCATGAACTAGAGCGAGCAGGCAGCATCTGACATGAGTCTCAGAGCTAGTGTGAAATTTACTTTTAAATTGCTGCTGCCTTTCCAAAAATTATGCACCGTGAGCATGTGGCTTTACTCGTGTTAGCTTTTTCTTTAATTAGAAAACAGAACCACAGGAAGTGGCACATAGAAAGGATCTTACCCTTTCTTGGATGTAAATAACCCTCTCAGCTTATTTCAGCTGTTTGTTCCCAGTTAAATTCAAATTGTCAGCAGAATGCGATATTGAAACAAAAATCAGAAATTCCAAGATATTTATAAACACAAAAAGCAAAGGTTATTCATATTTCATTTCCCACCCTATTTCTTCTTTTATGGCAAACAGAAAGTGGGAGTGAAGAGAATTGAAACAAATAAATTAGAGGGGATTTTTTTAGCACCTGAGAATTCCTATTCCCAATACTAAGTGCAAGGAAAAAGGGTATTCTTCTGTAGAAATGTTCCTCAAAAGAATCTTGCAACTCAGTCTTCAGCCAGCTCAAATCATCTGCGCTTTTATACACGGATGACTTTTTCCAATGACTGTCCTCATCACAACTTTATAAGCCCATTAGAGACATGCACTAGAGTGTTTTAAGGAATGACTAGACACAGCAAATGCATTCCTATAAATAATTTATTTGATGACTTCAAAATTCTCAGCGTTCCTGTAAGGAGTGCCTGTCACAGAGCAATGCTGGTAAGAGGCAACAACTTTCTTCCATAGTCCCACCACCTGATGTAGACCCTCCTCCAGAACCCACAAAAAAAGGCGCTGAAGTTTCTCCTAGGTTTTGCTCCTCTGCTATCTGAGTTAACAGGAAGTTTTCTAATAGCTGTAACAGAAACAGTAAGACCCAGGACCTTCCTGATCTTCATGTTCTGAGAATAAAAAGGAAAACTGAATTGCTTAGCAAGAAAATGTCTTTAAGCATGAGGTAACTTTGGGACAAAAAGTGTGGCAGCCAAGAGTCTGATCTCGCAAACTCATCAGAGATGCAGTGTTATTATAAAGAATAAAGTTTGACAAGACTAAAATATTGAAGGTTTTGTAAAGGTTCAATAAATGTTTTTATAAAGAGTTTAGCTCTGTCTTCAAATTTTCAGAATTTAGTACAGATAAAGTTGGTTTTAGAATTGTTTTAGAATAGATTAAAGGATTTTTGTCAGTTTTCATTAGTTAGGTTTCATTAGAACCCTGAACTTTAAATACTTGTTCATGTGAAAAATCAATGCTTCGCCTACAGGACAAGAGCAAATGGCTTCAAGTTGCACTAGCAGATGTTTAGATTATATATTAGGAAAAAGTTTTTCACAGAAAGGTTCCTGCCCAGGAAAGTAGGGGAGTCACCCTCCCAGAAAGTGCTAAAAAAAATGTGGATATGGCACTTGAGGACATGTTTTAATGGTGAACATAATGGTGGTGCTATGTTGATGATTTGACTTGATGATCTTAAAAGTCTTTTCCAACCTTTACTATTCTATGATTCTAGGAGAAATTTTGACAAGGAAAAAAATACATATGTTTTGATACACAAAACATGAATTTGAAGCATTTCTGCATATTGGTATATTTACTGAGAAAGTTTTTTTATATTGAACACATTGGGTTTCCACACACAGATTGTAACCTCTAAAAGAAAAAAATTCCTACTCTTTTAGCAGTCCCATACCTGTCAGTCAAGCATGTGCAGGGTCCTTGAGTTAGTTTCTCTCCCTACCTTTGTCACTGAAATTTTAAAATAAGTTAAATTATTAATTAAGATTAAATGTAGTAGCAGCATGTTAATACGTTGGCAATTTATCAATCATTTTTAGCAATGAGCATGTTTAAATTATCGCACCTCAGTGCCTGATAAACGATCAATGGACTTTATTTAATAGCTTCATCTCCTGTGCTAATTGTATCCATTTAAATTAAATTATTCTGATTGTTATTCCATGTAGTTATTTGGTGATATGAGACTTCTGAATAGATATTATGGATTTGAGGCAACCAAGCACCATCCATTACAGCTGTGAAGACAGGAATTAAATTTAAATAGTCGGCTATTATTTTGTGAATGACTTTGTGAACAAATAGGGTAGTGGAAACAGGATAATTAGGAACTTGCACTAATTTGTCTTCTTGATTTACAGATATATGATTCCTGGAAATAAAATGAGGTCTACAAAGTAATCAAGAGAAGCTGGCAATAGACAAAACCTTGTGACTCTTTAGCAGAAAGGACAAACAATTCATGTGCCATCAGATTTTAAAAGGTGTTTAGGCAGCTGTAAGAACCACTTTGGCACTTGATGAGATTTACAGCAGTGTCTAAAATGATTTTTGGACTGTTAGGTAAAAGCAGACTAAAATAAAAACGAAAAAAAACTGAAACCAAACCAAAAATCTTTTCATTGCCTCTGATTATAACTACCATGCTGAATTAGATCTCCCCTCCAAGAATGACTGCTACAGTCATGAACTGTGGTTCATGCAAAATATATCCATAGACAGGCATCCATGCATTTCTCAAAGTGTCCTGTGGGCTGCTGGGCCGAGAAGTCACTGCTGTAGGTGAAAAAAGTGCTTTCTAAAGAGTAAAATGGGTGTTTCAATGGACTGTGTGATTGGCCCTGGGAGATGAGTTTGAAACCTGACAAAGATGGGTGTTAGAAGCCGCTGCCCAACAATGCCAAGACAATAAACTTAGTGCAACCAGAGGCAAAGCCCACGTTACTCAGAGAAATATAATTTTGAACCAGAACAACGATCCCTGGGAATATCTTGGATAGGTGACATTTGATAAAAGTTTTGAGAATGTAAATTTCAGATTGAGATCCTTTTGTACATTTTCTATCATACAGACCATCAAGGCTTTGCTTATGTCTTCGTAACTCCACTGTCAGGGCCAGGCTTATGGACCCTGAAGACAGGGTGAGCCTACAACCACAGCTCAGGTATAATTATGACAGTCAGCCAATATAACACAAGTTTAATTTGCGTTGGTTGTTCATGGGTAGTGTGCAAGCGTTTATATAGTACATAGGAGAAAAGCAAGAGGAAGGCAGAACGTGCTGTGTGCTTAAAGACACACACTACAACTTTTAGAGTTTCATGAAAATCAACCCTTTGCAAGGTTGTGGCAATTGAAGAATCAGCTTAAACCTCCTTTGTTGGTGCAAACCCCCATGCAAGTTTCTATATTTACCATAATTAATCTCACATGAATTGCCTTTGCTTTTAATTGCACAGTCAGACTGTCAACCAAAGTACAAATGTCTTATGAAATTCACTGGAGTTTTTAAAATTAAATTGAAAAGGAATTTTATGTTAAACTGCTGTTTATCTCATAAAAATGAAGACATTCCCAGTGGTAAAAGACCATGCCTATTAATTAGGATCATTTTACTAGAAACCAGATGTCAAAGTTGCAAATCTTAGTATCATAGGCAACCAAAAACCAGAGGTACTAGTACACTTCTGCAACACAAAATTAGTCCAAGAAAGAAAAGAAATAATTTGAGTATGGCCTTTACTTTATATAAAGCATATTTCCATTCTTGGATGCCTTTCAAACCTATTCTTAAAAGGAAGAAAGGGGACAGTCTAATGTGGCTTTCCTAAATGCGAATATTTCCATTTTTAGAAGTAAAAATGCCCAGCTAAGATCAATGAATGTTTATATAGAATCTGAAGGAGTACAAACAGAAGGCACAGTCCAGTTATTCTTTTGAAGGCAAAATTTTATTCTTTCCTTTGGATCTTGAAACACATTAAAACCTTCCGTAGAATATAATGACAAAGTAACTATTATACAGCAGCTAGTCACTGATTAAAACTTGCTCTGTCCGATGCCCAGTTCTGCTTCCCCTTGATGCTTATGTCATATTTTGGCACCAAATTACAAGAATTAAGATCTGCTCGATCCAGAGAGTTTGCAAGGAAGTAAGGAAAACTGCTACACTCCATTTGAGCAGGAAAGAATAGGAACAGTGGACAGAAGGGAGCTGAAGGTTTAGTTTTAGGGGTACTTAGCTAATCAATTAGTATAAATTAATTTCTGATTTATGTTCTTACCTACTGGAGCCAATACCATGATACTAAGATAGGGACCAAGCAGCTTGAACTCAAACAGTGATCTTTATAGCATTCAGAGCAGAAAGATAAACTCTGTGGCAGTATCTTGCACAGCGAGGATTACAGGTGCTCTTTGGATGAGGAGTGCTGAAACAAACTTGTGGAGCTCAACCCAATTGTGATACTCTGAATGATAGACTTAGTGGAAAGCAGGATTCCTTGGTCATAAGGAGCAAGAAATGACACATTTGTGGGATGTTCCTTGCTGGAAGAGGAGCAGAAAACAGCTCTGACACTCCAATGGTGGAGGTTGCAATCACTTATGGACAGAAGTTTCTGCTAAAACTAAAAGAGAGAAGAACAACACAGAAAGTGTGCACACATGAAAGGTGTACCTGCTAATAGCATTGATTGTCTATATTGATTTCATTACAGCCTCTGAACTACTACTGCAGAGCCTGGAGAACAATCCATCACGGAACTCCTCACTCCACAGCTGGTAGTGCACTGGCAGAACTTACACCAAAGTTTTCACACAGAAGCTTGAGCGCTGACAAGAACCAGCACACCTGCAATTGTTCCAGGCAATCTTTGCTTTTGATATAGAAATTAAATACTAAACACTCTTCTGCTGGGCTGGGAACTCTGCCAAGCATCAGCCTAGTGAAGAATTTAATAGCAAAAATGTATTCATTTCTGGGAGCTGAAGTTTCATAATGTGTAGAATGAGTCACTCTTTACTCGTGCAGTAATACAGAGCTCCACTCTAATTGCAGAATCCCATCTAGATCATTTATTTTTGTATTTATCTTAAAATATGAAGCCATTCCAGCCACAATTCAGGTTTTGTCCTGTCCTGCAATAGTTTACTCTTGTTCCCTGCCTTTCCTTTTTCCAATAAATATTCCCCCATTTTTTTCACCCACTCAGATTACCTCTGCATTTTTCTTATGTTCTAATATTTTCCAGCAGCAAACAATAGACTAAGTAAATTTATGAATCATTAAGGTTACATAGATGCATCTTTTCTGTTGTCTATCCTAAATTTACTTTTTATTAACAAATGAAACCTTGCATGTAATTTAATAGCTTCAAGACATTCAGAATAGATCTAAATTAAGGATGATCAACGAAGTAGTTCCAAGGAAAATCCGGGAAAGAAAAAAAAAAACCCTCGAAAAAATTAGAAACCAAAATTCTGTTGTTTCTCTAGTATAAACTTGAGTTTAAACAGAGCTCAGTGGGTGCTTGGACTTGTTTAGAATCTCAAACTGCATCAAGGGAGGTATAGGTTAGATATTAGAAAGAAGGTTTTTTACAGAAAGAGTAATAAAGTATTGGAATAGTCTGCCCGGGCAGGTGGTAGAGTCACCATCCCTGGATGTGTTTAAAAAAAGGCTGGACGTGGCACTTGGTGACACGGTCTAGTCTAGTCGAGGTGTTAGGGCAAGGGTTGGACTAGATGATCTTGGAGGACTCTTCCAACCTAGTGATTCTGTGATTCTGTGATTCTGTAATAGTGACATTAATTTTATTCAGACTTTAATTTAAAAAATGAATATATAATAACAAGGGTGACACTTAAAGCCAAACTAACTCCATGCTTACCCACTTATGATTTATTATAAATGTGACAATAATATTATGGCAACTCAAATACAGATTTAAGTGTGCACTTAGCAAACAAAGTGCCATTATTGGCAAAAGCTCCTTATCCAGTGCTTGAGTTAGATCAGACTAAGCCAGAAAAACAAAACAAACCAAAACAAAAAACCAAAACAAAAAACCCCAGAGTTCTAGCATTATCAGTATTCATTTGGTTAAAGATGTTTTTATAATTTTTAGAGTTTGAATGGGAACAAATACAGCAGCTGGATCAACAAACTCAAATGGATGGGAATCTATGAATTATGAACCTCAGCTAGAGAAAATGTCAGAATTTTGCTACATTAAGAATCTTATGCTACCAATGACACTGTCACTATCTTCATGACCAGACAAGCTACCTCTGTGAAAAGACAAAATAATTAAAGAGCAGCTATATAGAAAACATTGCTGCAACTAAATCACTTAATTATTAAGCAGTCAGGACACTAAGCCATTACATCATGCAAGAAAAAAACAGTGAATTTTACAGAAAAAGACATAAACTCGAGCTGTCTTTATTTTTTGTTGTTGAGGCAAATTTATTTCCATAGGCTCACCAACAGGCCCATGCACCAGTTTGTATATCGCATCCATCAGTAGCTGATATTCATAGCAGTGAGTTAGCATAACTTTTATTCATTTCAATGGGGGTAAGAAAGGTTTAGGAAGGGAAAGATTTGTTTATTCACTCGCATAATTACTTGCTGTTTGATCATTACTCTAAATTGAATAATGGGACAGCTCCCTGGCAACAGAGAAGGACTCTAGGAAGGGTGAAGTCTCCAAGTACCAAAACAAGACAAGCAGAGCAGATCCAGTGGCAGTTCTTTGGTTTGCCCCCAGTTGCTACAAGGCTTGCTCCCTGTGACAAGAACATGTCCAAGGGCAAGCAAGAAAGTCAAATCAACAAGGCCAGGCACACCATAGTCACAATGAAGCTCATGTAAGGACCAAGCATCAAGGCTCCTGGGCCAATGGGTAAGGATGAGTCTGTCATTCAGGTGTGTCTTGATGTTTTCTTTTGCTACTGATGGAGAAAAAGGGTATCCATCTGTGAAGGACCATAGTCTGGGGATCTGTGTAGTCTTTGAGCTTATTAGGTTTTAGCTGTCTTTGTAAACAGATTAGTAAAATGAATTGCACAACTATACATCCCAAACTTGTGTTAGCGTAGTGACTAAATGATTTTTGATCCGTTCCTGTCCCACTCTAGTTGAGCAAAGAATAAAAATAAGCTGCCGTTATTTATCCTTCTTTACAAAACTAGACTCAATATTTTTAACTAATAAAATATTCATGAGGCCAAATGAAAAAAAAAAATAACAGAAACAAAGGTAAATAGTGAATTCTGATAGCTCAGTTCTCAAAAAAGAAAAAAATCATATGTATTTACTTTATAACTGAGTTGGCCATCAGTTCTATGAAACCACAGCAACTGGGAAATGCATTCCCCTTTTGTACACATTGCTGACCCAGTCGGAGCTCTTACTTGCAGTGAATTGGAAAGATGCTACATTTGAGAATACAGCTGTTATTGTGTTCATATTTATAGTCATACCTCGAGGTAATTGTAAACTATTTGAGTGACTGCCATAAGCTACCCTGAAATGGCTGGCAGCCTTTCGCAGCAGTTACTCAAAAGGAAGTTATAATCCCAATACAAGCAGATGAACAATTATGGGAATAGCGGAGATGTCTGGAACCAATTTTTGTCTGAAATTTTTCTAGCAGATTTCATCTGAAATGCAGTACTGGAAGGGACCTCCTGAGTTACTGAATCCAATTTCCTATTATCACTGCTAACGGGGTTAGAAACACCGTGAATTTGGCAAGAGCTCTGCAATGGTAAACTGCCAATCTCCCTGGCTTGGCATTCAAAGGGAAAAGCATAAGCAGGTAGCCAGCCGTGGTTGAATTTACTGAAAATTGCTACTGAAAGGTAACAGTTTCTCAGGGACTGGCGGGAAACTGGACCTGAAGGAGTTGAGCACCAGGATAGAGATTATAGAGCAGAATTACACAGGAGCCTGACGGAGGAGTATGAGGGTGGCTGAGTGCCCAAGGGCTTGGGAGGCAGAAAGTAAGAAGAACCTAAAATGCTCCAGAATAGAAGGTCAAGGGATAAGAGATATCTATGCATAAGTTAATCATGCTCCTCCTTAAAAGAAACAAAATGCTGAAAACAGCTCCTAAACAACTTCAGCTATGTAATTTCCAAATCTTGAGTGCAATTTCTGTCAACAGCCTTGTCTCCTTTGCGAGCCTTGCAGACTTCGACACTGATTTTTGCTCTCTTAGAGCTATGAGCACGACCAGGTTTAGCTCAATCTTAAATGAAGATTATGTCATATTCTTATCTAGCCACTTTCGTGTAAAAATCCAGTAAAACAGCTTAGAGGATGGTAGTGCATCCACGCAAATTTAAATCAATATCTAGAAGTCTACAGTGAGAAGGAGTTCTTTGTGAAATATTGGACCATAAGGACTTACTTCAGAGCTATGGGGCAATGAAACACCTCTCACTCTCAAGTGGGATTCCTCAATGATAATTTGGCTTCCTGAAGGTCTCCAACTGCTGGGCAGTGAGAGAGGAGGAAGAGAGAGAGGGAGGGTTTTCACCATGTAAGGTTACCCACCAGCACCTCTTTTAGTGATCCTTAGCAGCTCACTAGACTTCCCAAGGCCAAGTGTATACAGGAGAAAGGATCAAACTACATAACAGATGGTTGGAGGCTAAAAAGAGATGGATTATTTTAATGCTGCCCACTGTCTTGTGCACCAGATTAGTGAGCTTGACTCTGTAAAGGCTGTGCACACTCATGTATGTGAAAGAAATGGACGATCGTGCCATAGACTCCTTCCCTTGGGCATGATAGTATAAAATGCCAAGTCCTACCCCAAACTGGAAAATAACTCCAAGCAACAACCCAGAATGGGGACCAACCAGATAGAATGCAGCTTGCAGAAAAGGACCAGGAGGTCCTTATGGACAACACACTGAATGGGTACAAGCTCTT